>JAJIBD010008086.1:0-142463 GCA_021461705.1 Cryptotis parvus
CAGGGACCATATGGGGTGCTGGGGATTGGCTACATGCAAGGCAAGTGCCTTATCTGCTCTACATTCTCTTCAGCCCAGAGGTCTTCATTCTTAACGTTCAGGCCACGCTTGTTAGGCTTCCCCAAGGAACTGGCAGCATTAACCTAAGCCTTGAAAATGTGTCATCAGTTTGTGGGGCTAAGGAAGAGGCACAGAGTGCAGAGCGACTGCATTGTACGAAGCTCATCGTGGGCTGTGGGGGGGGCTACGCAGGTAAGGGGACACTCCACTCCCCTGGAAGGCCACACAACAGATGGCAAAACCTGGGGGAAGAACGACAGGTCTCTGTAAACCAGACTTTATTGGTTTCAGAGAGAGACACAGAGAGACAGAGCTCACAGCTGAGTACATGCTTTGCGCTGTGGAAGGCTTTGGATTTGCGCCTTAGTACCTCACAGTCCCTAATGATCAAGGAGCAACCCCTAAGCACTGAGCCGACGTAGCCCCTGAACACTGCCAGATGTGGCCCCAAGTACTAAGTGAATAAATATTTTAGGAGCATCAGACTTTCCTGGAGCATTTGTACATCCCAGGACACACTCAGCTTTTGAAATGAACAATCACGTCCCACTTGGCCACGGCTGATCAGGGGGCCCGTTCCCAGCTGTACCAGAGGCTTGCTCCTCCCCATCTTGCTTATTTTAGAGCTTTGTACAAATGCAGCCATCAGCACACGCTCCCTGTGTCTGATTCCGAAGCCCCACGAACTGTTGTGCGATGCTTCAGAGCTAGGGTCAAAGCCACCAGTTCCTTGTCATTGCTGTGGGTTCCTTACAGAATATCCCATGTTACTCTGATCTCCTGCCATGATCCTGTTAGGTTGTTGTGAACAAGGCTGCTGGGCACCTTCCTGTACAAATTTCTCGCTTGAGGATGTTTTCATTTATTTTGGGCAAATGCCCAGATCTGGATTCACTGCATGGTGAGTGCATAGATGTTAAACTATGGGGAACCCTCCAGCCCATTAAGGACAACACCATGTGGTCCCCCTTCGCATAGAGCTATGCACATGGATCTGTGTGCATAGAGCCATGTGCATAGAACTGTGTGCATAGAGCTATGTGCATAGAGCCATGTGCATAGAACTGTGTGCATAGAACTGTGTGCATAGAACTGTGTGCATAGAGCTATGAGCATACAGCTGTCCACTTCATGGAGACAAAACTGAGAACGGTGGTTTCTCTAGGCTGGGCCAGGAGGGCACATTTCCCAGAGCTCGGGCTGGGGCACAGGCAAAATTCTGCAGAGATGGTGTAGTGGTTACATAACTACGTGAACACGCTGAAGACCATTGCCCTGTCCACTTACAAGAGGTACAATCTGTGCATTTTATTGTTTTATAACTATCTTGCTGGAGCTGAAGGAGAAAGGACCAAGCTTTCTCAAGCGTCTCGTACCACTTCCCATTCCCACCAGTGAGTACTGGGTGAGTTCTGTTTGCTCCATCCACATGCTCACCCTGCAGCATCACTAACGGCAAGAGTTTAGGGCCTGGCATTTGGTACCTGGTGTGCAATGGCCATTGGAATGCTGTCCACATGGGAAGAAGATGGTGGGCACCAGCCTGGGCCAGGCGGCCTGTGAGCAGGGAGGGGTTGTCAGTGCAGATGGTGGCAAAGGTCAGGCAGAGCAAGAACACAGCTCACACCCTGAGGGACAAAGCTTCTCGGGAATGTGCTGAGCTGAAATGTGGATTCTCCGTCTGTCACTCATCCCAAGCACTGCAGGACCGGTGCTTGGAGAGGGGTGCTGTGATTGGACAGGGCAGTGCTATGCTCTGATCCCACTGGGTGGGTGCAAGCAGTCAGAGTTGGCCTGGGGAAGAGGGCTGTGGGGCGGCGCACATGGCAGTCTGAGCCTTCTGTTGGGTTTACAGGAACACCTAGTTACAGGGTTGCTTGTTTCTTAATTATTAATTAAATAATGATTTATTTATTCTTGTTAAGAAATAATTACTTGATGGGCTGAACAGTACAGTAGGCAAGGAGCTTGCCTTGCACATAGCCAACAGGGGTTCAATCCCTGGCACCCCATATGGTCCTGTGAGCCCCACCAGTAGTGATCCCTGTAGAGCAGAGCCAGGAGTAAGCCCTGAGCACCACCAAGTGTGACCCAAAACAAATAATACTAATGCTAATACTAATACCACTACTAATAATAACTATATGTTTATTTTTTGGGGTCACACCTGGCAATGCTCAGGGGTTGCTCCTGGCTCTTTGTCAGGAATTACCCCTGGCAGTGCTCGGGAACCCTATGGGATGCCGGGCATCGAACCCCGGTTGATCATGCGGCAAGGCAAACGCCCTACCTGCTGTGCTATCACCCGGCCCCCTGTTATTATTATTATTATTATTACTACTACTACTACTACTATTATTATCATTATTATTTTATTATTAGTTGAGGGGCCAGGGAGCGAGCTCAGTGCACTGGAACACTTTGCATGCAGGAAGCCCACCACTGCCAGGTGTGACCCCAAAACACCACCAGAAATGACCCCAAAACAAAAATAATTTGAAGGCTAGAAATACAGCACAGGATGAGAGCAGTGTGTTGAACAGTGCTATCCTTGCTCCAATCCCTGATGCCTTAATAGAAAAAAAAGGAAAGGAGAAAAATCATATTTGAGAACAGACGAAGGGTTCATGTCCCACTAGGGGTAGTTGGCAGCAAGAGAAACAGCAGGTGCGTTATGGCTGCTGTGGGGGGAATGAAGGAGCCATTCTGGAAGTGTCCTCTGGGTGGCTCACACAGGCCGTGAGAAGGATGGAACGAGGCTTTCTCAGGTAGAGCATCACGGTTGGGACGCAATTTCTGAGACTGGACATCCTCTGGGCTGGGCCTCCCTGGAGAAGTAGGGCTCAGGGGCTGGCAGGTCTCACAGAAGTAGAGTTCAGGGGCTGACAGCCCACGGTCTCACAGAAGGCTCAGCTCCTCCCTAGAGCGGGGCGCTTGGGTTACCAAAAATGCGGCTCGTCACTGAACATGTGATGTCTCAGAGCCCTCACCCTGGCCAGCGGATGCTTCTCTTCATCACGTGTGAAAAAGGCAGAGGCAGGTGTGGGATTAGGGGAGAGGAGAGGCTGGTCATATTTTAGATAAAGCAAAATACAAGTGAATGCCTAAGCTAGGCCACCGGTCTGGCCCAGTAAAAAGCCATATCACATGGGATGTAGCAAAAGAAAATTGCCAGGTTTCCAGGGGAGTTCTGGATCTGGGAGGTAGATGGTTTCCCAGATAAGAGGGTTTTGATGGCACTGACCTTGCTAATTACTTTATGGTCAGACTCTAAGTGCTGCAGATTTAAAGTCCACACATTCCCTGACGACTCACAAGTTCTGGTCGAGATTCACGCAGGGAGTGAATGTTATATGGGTTATATGGGTTATATGTTATATCTGTTATATGGGTTCCTGCCTTGCACCTTTTAAAATTCTGGGCAACTGAGCATGGTGGAAAGGAACACGAGATCAAAAGAACTTAGAAGCACAAGAGGTCTGAAACTTCAGGCTTGGCACAGACATAAGCGATAGAGAGGAAGATCTTGGCGTTTGGTTTGTGGTTAACAAAACCAGCAGTGCCAGCTGTGGTAGTGTTATGTGGTCCCAGGGATCAAGCTCAGGAGCCTCCCACATTCAAGATCCAAACACTTGAGCTATGGCTCGAGACCCTGTCACCGAGGAGGTGAATTGGAGACCAAAGGGTCCAAGAGGCTGTGGAGAAACAATGGACTCTGTTGGCTAAACACATCATCGAAAACCATCACAGGAGCGGGAATCACAGATGGACCCAGTGGAAGATATCTTCAAGCTACAAGCAGCGTGACCAGTGGAAAACACACTGTTGCTAAGCAGAAGTCAAGTTCTTTTACAGAAACTTAAATAATGTAGTTGGATGAGAGAAATAGGAAACTTCCTGGGAATTATCTGACAGTGGCCATGTGGCACTGTGCCACGTGGCAGAGAGGCAGAGAGTGGGTTTCCCTGGAGTCAAAGCTTCAACAAAAATCAGGGAACTTTGCAGGGGTGTGGGGTCACACTCAGCAGTGCTCAGATCTTATTCCTGGCTCTGTACTCAGGGGTGACTCCTGGTGTGACTCAGGAGACCATCTGGGGTACTGGGAAATCAGAGCGGGGTTGACCTAGTGTGAAGGCGAAGTGCCCTCTCTGCTGTACTATCACTTGACCCAATTTTTAATTATTTTAATTTTTTATTTATTTGCCTACTTATTTTTGCTTTTTGACCACACCTGGCAGTACTCAGGTGTTACTCCAGCTCTGCTCTCAGGAATCACTTCCGGCGGTGCTTGGGGGATGTGGGATGCCGAGGATTGAACATGTGTGCAAGGCAAACATCCTACCCACTGTACTATTGCTCTGGCTCCAATTTACAATTTTTTAATTTTTATTTTGATCATTTGATCAGTTGACATCCTGTTATTCATCGATTTGCTCGAGCGGGCGCCAGTAACATTTCCATTTGACCCTATCACGTGCCAGTGTAGCCCAATAGCATCTGCTTGCTTCAGGAATATGAAGAGACTCAAACCGTTCATTAAGTGTCTTGATGAAGAAGTCTGACCATCTTGTAGGTGGGCGGCCTATGTATGAAAGATAAAATTTTATTACTTCATGGACATAAAATAAAAGATAAAATTTTATTACTTGGTGGACATAAAATTTTATGTCCACCAAGTAATAAAATTTTTATTTTATTTATTTATTTATTCATTCGTTTGTTTATTTATTTATTTGCTTTTTGGGTCGCACCCAGCAATGCTCAGGGGTTTCTCCTGGCTCTGCATTCAGGAATTACTCCTGGCGGTGCTCGGGGAACCATATGGGATGCCGGGATCAAACCCGGTCGGCCCCTAGCAAGAAGCGCCCTACCCCTGGACTTTCCCTCCAGCCCCAATTTGCAATTTTTAGATTCAGATTAGAGGCCAGAGATGTAGTCCAGTGGGTAAGATGCTTGCCTTGCCCATAGCCAACTGTCGCTGGTCCTGAGCACCACCATGAGTGATTCCTGAGCATGACTGGTATGTCCCATCCCACCCCCCAAATGAAATAAAATTAAGTTATTCATGTTGGTTCATCAGTAAATGCTCAAGAGGAGAGTATTCTACTGAAGTATACCACCTACACGGCAGAGCCTGGCAAGCTACCTGTGTTGTATTTGATATGCCAGAAACCAGTAACAGTTATGGACCTCAATTCCATGATCTGAATAATGGTTTGAGGCTCTTCGTGTTCCTGGAGCAAGCAGATGCCCTTGGGCTACACTTGCTTGTGACAGGACATATGGAGATGTTACTGGTGCCCGCCTCCAGCAAATCGATGAACTACGGAAGACAAGTGATACAAGTGAAGTGATATTCATGTTATTTTCCCTGAGGGGAATGCATTATTGCTCTGACACTCACTTCTGAAAAGAAAAAATCAAATGATCCTGTAAAAGGACAAACTCCTATAAGAAGTAAACTTCAAATTTGGTAAGGAACAAACTAAATGATTATTGGTCTAACACTCAATTCTGAGCGAGACAGACTGGAAAGAAGAAAGAAGAGTTTTACAGAAAAAAAATGCCTAAGGGCTGGGGCAAATGCCTTGTACGCTCAAGGCCTTAGGCTGGATCCTAGCACTTCATTCCCCACCATGGAGGCTCAGCCCTGCTGGGATCAGGCACCCTGGAACAAGGCAGCTGAGTCCTGAGCCCTCGGGCCTGCACAGCCCTCCAGTACCATCGGAAGTGACTGCTGACATCCTTGACATAGATTCCTGATCCCTAGAAAAGGATCATCAGCCAACATCAGTCTGACACCCAAACCAGACTAGGCATCCCAGAAAAAAAATTACAGGTGTCGTTTTCCCCTGACAGTTTTCAATAATCTGACAAACTTTGACAGAGAAATTCTCCTCTCTCTCTCTCTCTCTCTCTCTCTCTCTCTCTCTCTCTCTCTCCTCTCCCCTCTTCTCTCTCTCCTCTCTCTTCTCTTCTCTCTCTCTCTCTCTCTCTCTCTCTCTCTCTCCTATCTCCTCTCCTCTCTCTCTCCTCTCTCTCTGGGCTTTAATACTGAGAATCCCCAGTCCCTAGCAAAATATGAACAGATTGAACTCAGCAATTCAGCCAAAGGATCATACAGCAGGACCAAGAAAGGTTTCTCTTAGGCATATGCAAATGGATCAATGTCATACACTATAAATATAAGAAACGACTAAAACGTCTGTAAATTGAAAACATTTGACAATATTCAACACAATTTATGGTTTTTTTTTTCTTTTTGTGTTACACCTGGTGATGGTCAGGGGGTTACTCTTGACTGCACTCAGGAATTACTTCTGTGGTGCTCAGGGGACCATATGGGATGCCAGGGATCAAATCCGGGTTCGCTGTGTGCAAAGTAAACACCCTAACTGCTGTGTTATTGCTCCAGCCCTACCATTTAAGCTTTTAAAACTCTCAGTAGAATGAGGTTAAAAGGAACATATGTCAGCATAACAAAGGTCAGAAACTATAAACGCGCAGCTTATAGCATATGCAGAGTGATGGCTTTTCTTTAAAGTCAAAAATAGATGAGCCGGCTCTCAACAGTACAGCACCTGACGAACAACAGAAAAACCAATCAAATCAAATGGAAACCAGGCACAGAGGTCCACTGTCACCGTTTCTATTTAACTAAGTTTTGAGATCTGAGTCAGAGTAATTGGACAAGAAATAAGGGAAATCCAGGTCAGTAAAGAAGAAGTGAAATGTCATTATTTGCTGGCACAATGATAACATATAAATAGAAAACCTTAAATATTCCATTAAGAGTCAGTTAAAACAATGAGTAATCATGAAATGTTTGGCTAAAAATAGTCAGAGTATAAAATAGGCTGCAAAACTCAAATGTTCAGAGCACACGCCCAGCACGTGCAAAGTCCTGACTTCAGTCCCCAGAACCATACGGTCACTCCAGCACCTCCAAACTGGCACAGAACTGCAACTCAGGACCCGAGCACAGAACCCGCAGGCCCAGTTAGGCCCATGAGTGAAGCCTGTTCTGGCACACAGCTAAGGAGGCCACAAACCAAAAAAAAAAAAAAAAATTAAATAAAAAATGTACATATGTAGGCCTTACCTGTTTCATGTAAGTTCCAAAATATTTTAGGACAGAATATTTAAAAAGTTTTATTAATGACAAATAAGACATGATATTACCATAATGAGATTCAAGCACAAAATAAAATTTAATGTATTTTAGATTCCAGAGTTGTAAACTTACTTATATAAATGAAAATAGGCATTTTATTATATCATACGATATGCATTCAATGTCCTTATTTACATAGGTTAGAATTATATAGCAATCACAATTTGGTTTTTATTGATTTATTTTCCGATCATTCTATTTGTCATTCCTTTGCCACTTTTTTGGGAGGAAGCAGTAAGAAATTAATTTTGTGTGCCGGGCCGGCGATGCCCAGCGGGTAGGCGTTTGCCTTACGCAGCCGGCCCAACCGCCGGGTTCGATCCCCGGATCCCATTGGTCCCCCGAGCACCGCCAGGAGTAATCCTGAGTGCGAGCCAGGAGAAACCCCTGAGCATTGCCGGGTGTGACCAAAAACAAAAAAAAATAATTTGTGTGTGCCTAAGGGAGCAGGCTGGAGTCGGAGGGAAACTGAGACCATTGGTGGGGAAGGGCATGCTGGGGGTCTCGGAACACTCAATGTCTGAAGCACTTGTATTATGAACAACTTTGTAAATCACAAAGTTTTATAAAAATAAATGTTCAAAAAAAAGAAAAATTCAAAATAGATTAAAGACATCATCATGAAATATGAAATCATAGAAAGTAAGGTAGATGAAACGTTTTGTGACATTATCTTTAGAGGGGTTCTGGGGCTTTTTGAGAGGAAGGCACTTGAGCCTCTATTGGTAACTTGGTCTGTGTAACTCTGGACCTCATACTTGTTAGGCATAGAGTAAATGTCAGCCCAGGGACTTTGAGTTTTTATGTCACATTATCTGGGGCCCGTATTAAGTTGAAAAACCTTTGTTCAGAAAAAAAAGACATATGACGAGAGTGAAGACAGATCACTGAGTGAGAGAAGACGCTGTCATAACATATTCCTAATAAGGGTTAATATCCTAACGTGTATGAAGAACTCATACAGGGGCTAGAGGGATAGTACAGTGGGTAGGGCACTTATCTTGCATCAGCCAAGCTGGGTTCAATCCCCAGCACCCCATATGGTCCCACAAGTCCAACAGGAGTAATTCCTGAGTGCAGAGCCAAGGAGTAAGCCCTGAGCATAACCAACTGTCTGGATTCACACCCCCCCCTCCTGAGAAATCTTACAGCATTAAAAACAGTAATAACCACAGAAAATATTTAAAATGGGCAAAAGATAGCCAGAGCAATGGTAGTAAGGTGCTTGTCTTGCACACAGCCGCCCTGGGATTGATTCCCTACACCCCATATGGTCTCCCAAGCACCGCTAGGAGTGATCCCTGAGAGTAGAGCCAGGACTAAGACCTGAGCATTAACAGGTGCCCTGCCCCCAAAAAAGGCAAAAGGTAACACACAGATGACTGATAAACATGTGAATAAAATGCTTATCACTACTTACTGTAAAGGAAATACAAAATATGACCATGATATGCTGATACAGCACACCTGTGAGAATGACGTTATGAAATCAGCAATAGCAAGCACTGGAGGGAGTGGAGAAAACAGAACTCCCCGAAGCCTTGGCGGGCAAGTAAATCGGTGCAACAATTTTGGGAAGTTCCGTGGAGCTACAAATAGGGCCTGGAAAAATGGTATACAAACTTAGAGTGTGTGTTTCCAAGTGTATGGTCTTGAGTTCAAATCCCCAGTGTCCCACATGCACAAGCACATTTTAGGCTCTTTGAGCCTGGCAGCCCTGCCCTCTGGGATCCCAGCTCTGCAGGTGATTTCCAGAGACTCAACCCTGATAAGCACAGCAACTAAAAAGAAGTGTGAACACCTTGGCCAGGAAATGGTGTCCTTGGTAAGCACTGCAACAACCCCCAGGGAGCACCACAACTTGTGCGCCTCAACCAAGAGGGCAAACTCTAGGGAGCAGTTGGGCAAGTTCCACAGCGAGAGAAGTGTAGAGCTCAGAGAGCATTGCCTGAGCACTGCATAAGCACTGTATGAGCACTGTGTGAGCACTGCTTGAGCACTCTGTGAGCACTGTTTGAGCACTGTGTGAGCACTGCTTGAGCACTGTGTGAGCACTACAGCCTGATATGCAAACCCCAGAAAGCATCACAGCTAAAGGTGTGTGATGCCACAGTTGGTGTGCGTAGGACCTTGGTTATCACAGCAACATCGACAAGGGAGAGGACATATTAATAATATATTTATGGTACTGGAGCTATAGTACAGTGGGTGGGTAGTGCACTTGCCTTGCATGCCGGAGACCCAGTTCTGATCCCCTGCACCCCATATCCCGGAGTCATCCTGGTGCAGAGCCAGGAGTAATGCCTGAGCACCACTAGGAATGTTCCTAAAATATATATATATTTGTCTTATATAAATATATATATAAAACAAATATATATATTTATATAAGACAAATATATATGTATACATACATCATACATGCATGCATACGTACATACATACACATAAGGAAGCTAAAGAAAGAACTCTTAAATGATCCAGCAATCCCATTTCTGATCATCTATGTAAAAAGAGGAAGCAACACATAAATCTCAGCACCCGAGTTTATGGCAGTTTAGTCATAATAGTAAAGATATGGGTGCAGGGGCTGGAGCGATAGTGTAGTGGGTCATGTGCTTGTACTGCATGCTGCTGACCCGGGTCTGATCCCCAGCATCTCATAGGTCCTCAGAGCACCAGCAGGAGTGATTCCCTAAGTGCAGAGCCAGAAATAACCCCTGAGCTTTGTGAGGTGTGGCCCCGATATATATGTATATTGAAGCTAAAGAAAGAACGCTCTATATGACCTGCAATCCCATCTCTGGTTATCTATGTGAAGAATAAGAAACATATCACATACATCTCAGTACACAAGATTATTGCCGTTTTAGTCATAATAGTTAAGATATGGTTACAGGGGCTGGAGCAATAGTACAGTGGGTAGGGCATTTGCTTTGATGAGGCTGACCGGGTTTCCCGGCAACCCATATGGTCCCCTGAGCACCGGCAGGAGTAAGTCCCAAGGAGTAAGCCCTGAGCATCACTGGGTATGGCCCCCAAAAAAACAAACAAACAAACAAACAAAAAAGATATGGATGCAAATGAAGCGCCTGTTGTCAGGGAAGGAGTGGCACAGACGGAATTCCAGCTAGATGTTTACAAAAGGTCGTGGGCACCGGCAGCAAAGTGCAGGGAGCTTGAGAGGCTTGTGTGTGTGAAGTGAAAGACAGGCAAGTTCACCTCTGCGTGCGATATGAGAATACAAAACTGAGGAACAGATAAAAAAAAACAAGACAAACTAGTGGACACTGTTAATAGAACTAAGGTGAATAGAGTGGAGGCGGTGAACTCCGATGGGGGTAATAACTGTTTTTTGGTTTTTGGATCACACCCAGCTAAACTCTGAGACTACTCCTGGCTCCTACGCAGGTTCGCCTCCTGGAGGGCTCAGGGGACCACAGGGGGTGCTTGAGTCAGCAAGACAAGCACCTAGCCGCTGTGCTATGGCTCCAGCCCCGGTCTAACGTATTTTTAAATGAAAAGAGAACAAAGCCCGAAAGATCCTCCAGCTGATATTACAAACGGCACTGAACTAAACCCAGTTGAGAGGCCCCCAGCAGAGACAGAATCTGACTGGGTTCTCAGCTCCTCACTCCTCACTGCCTGTTGCCTTCCCTCAGTCCTCACCTCCTGCTACATCGTCTCCTCAGTTTTCATCTCTTGTCATCTCACCTCAGTTTTCACTTCCTGCAGTCCTCATCTCCTCAGTCTTCTCCCTCCTCCTGCCTCACCTCAGACCTCATCTCCTGCTGCCTCACCTTCTCAGTCCTCGCCTCCTGCCACCTCACCTCAGTCCTCACCTCCTGCCGCCTCATCTCCTCAGTCCTCACCTCCTGCCGCCTCATCTCCCTCAGTCCTCACCGCATGCTGCCTCACCAGCCCCTAAAGAAATGAGAGACTAAACCACCGGTCCTGTGTCCCCTACGAGCAGACTGAAGGCTGATCTGGGGCCCTCTGGCCACTACCACACCAGGCCCACACATTTCTCTTGGTGACAGCCCCTGGGGTCCGCGTGGACCCGGGAGGACACGGCAGTGTTTAGGGGGGAGAGGCAGGCCAGGCTGCATAGGGCCGTGCGTGAGCAGCGTGTGGGAGGTGTCCAGGTGCTGCCTGGCCCTGACCTCCAACCCCTGGTGAACATGTTTGGGGTGCTTGACGGGCAAGGAAGGAGAGTACCCCAATAGGGAGCTGAGCCCCCTCAAAGCTGGCCAGCGCCTTCCAAATTAGGCCCTGACTGGGTGAGCAGGATCCCTGTTCTCAGGATGGCTTTCTGAGTGCCCATACCCCCAAAAGCTTCCAAAGTGCCCCCCCACTGACGCGGCCAGGTCTGGCCTGTGACCTTTGGCCTTATCTGGCTACTGGAGATACTCTTAAATTGACTCCAGAGAGCTGCAGGCAGGGGTGTCTGTGATAAGGACAACAATGCTTCCTCCAGACACCTCTTATCCTCAACAACACACCCCGGTTCAGATGGGCTTCAGGAGAATGAGAGGGGCGGGGGGGGGGAGAGCAGAGGTGGAGAGAAGGGGCCCTTCTGGGCGTGGGAGCGATAGCTCTCACAGATGTGTTTCCGTCAGCGTGAACCAAGGCAAAGCCAGCAAAACGTGACTCTCTGCAGAAGAAAAGTGCTTCCCCCAGAGTGTGGGGGGAGGACAGGCTACCCGCTCCCCAGAGCAGCTGGGAGGGTCTGTGGGGCCCCAGTGAGGCCGTTTCTGTGGCCTCTCTGGGGCTGGAGACAGTGGGAACACGGGTCGGAACTCCTGGCAGCTGCGGGGCCACTGACGCTAGGTGTGATGGCCTGGCAATGCCCCTGCGATGCCCTGCGGCCTCCTCTGTCAGTCGCTGGCAAAGCTGAGTCTGGACTGCCCCCACCTGTCCTCAAGGGGCAGAAGCAGGTGGAGGTGAAGGCCTAGGGTGGGAGAGAACGGTGGCACTTGGGCAGCTCTTGAGCGGCGCCCGCTGTGGTCGTTGGAGCTGCCCACCTGGGCTGTAGTCTGTGGGCATTTAGAGTCGGTGCCAACAGCTTCTGCTGCCAGTCTTTAGCAAGATTTCTCTTTGGAGGATGTAACTGATTTGGGGAAAGTCTAGCTAAGGGAAGAAAGTAAATAAATATATATAATCTAGAGCCAAATGAACAAAGCCCAAACATTTTTGGAATTGCCTTGAATTGCCCGACCCTCCACTTTTGGTGTGGTGTATCTCAGCCTTGCTGTTTTAAAAAAAGAAGTTTAATGATTAGCTTTGTTGACCTCTGTACCTTCTGGCTCCCTCCGCTTCTGGCCACAAGACATGGCCATTCCTAGGGGTGCGACTGTGCAGACACAGGCAGCAAGCGCTCCAGGCAACTCCCTGGCTCCACAAGGTCAAGGGGAGAAGAAGGTAAGGCCGCGGGTGATGGGGTGACCAGCTCTCCCGGCTGGGAGGGACCACAAGGGGGACAGGCAGTGACCTCCGGCTCCTCAGCCTCGAGCAGCTTGTTCTCAGCTGCCTCTTCTTTCTCCCTCCATCCCTGGGCCCTGGACTGTGGTGCACCAGGGGTCTGTCCCCGGAGACGTCACGAGACTCGCAGTCCCTCCCTGCACCGCGTCTATCGCAGGATGCTTTCCAACAGCACGTGTCTCTAGTGAAGCCGAATGAAGCTGGGTCAAGCACTTTGCAAGGCTTCATTGCAGGCGGGGGGGCAGGAGGGGAGGAAAGGCTGGGCGTTAGGAGCACAGCGCGCAGGCGCTCGGGTCCGGAGGTCTGGGCACGAAGGGGAGGTTTGGAAAAGGGCAGACTCGCTCCATCCCCAGGCGTGAACGATGAACAGCTACTCTCAGGGCTGGGCAAACTGCCCCCTGGGACCGGTCCCTGAGCTTTTCCATCATCGTGTCTAACAGGCCGCCTTTGGAGCCAGGCCCAGCACGCGTGCGCCCACAAGGCCCAGCAGGAAGCAGCCGTGACTGAGTTCCCATTTGCCTCTTACCTGCAAGAGCGTTTTCTGAATCCAGACACATCCTTCCTTGCAGCCCCCAGCCTCCTAGAACCATCAGGAAGAGGGGGCCATGGAGGGGACGAGCCTGAGGAAAAGGAGAGAGGATGAGAAGTCGATTCAGAGCAACGAGGCCAAGACCACCAGTCTCCAGAAGGAGGTGAGGCAGGCGTCGGGCCGCTGTGGGCGCAGCGGGGCGTGTCGCGAAGGGCCAGTCAGCAGGGCGGGCGTGCTGATTCGGGAAGTCTCTCTCCATGAGAGTCTTTGGACTTGCCTTGCTCCTCTCCCAGCACACTCAGCATGTTCTTGGGCGTCAGAGCAGGTGTGGCTGCTGTGCCAGGGCCACTGGAGGGGAAGGTGTGTGCTCAGGCACTGGGTCTGCGTCCTGAGAGCACCTGCGAGAGCATCGTCCCTGTTGCTCTCACGTCTCCCATCCTGGGACAAGAACAGCCTTTCAGGGCGTCTAGCTGAGGGGTGAGTGAGTGTCAGCGGGATGTGACAGAGAACCGTCAGTCCTGCCCACACAGCAATGAACCCACCCGAGCACAGGGAAATTCTGGGAATCTGGTCCCCTTGGTGGGCAGGGACAGCTCCCGACTCACAGAGGACGCCCTTGGGACCAGACCAGGTGGACTCAGAGCTGAGAAGGACTCAGGGGAAGGTCCCTGTGGGGATGATGGGCTGGGCTGGGGCCTCCCCGGGGTCTTCCAGAGAGAGCTCAGCTGAGCTGCCCTGACTGAGGCATTCTGGGAGAAGGGGCTGGGTTGTGGTGGGTGTAGGGGGCCGGGGGAAGGGATGCAGGTCTCACAGGAGGATTGCGGGGCTGGAGGAGGGAGGCTCAGGGTGCCGGAGAGCCAAGCTGGCCCTGGAGTGGAGGAGAAGTGAGCCCATCTGCAACCCCCCGGCACCGAGGCCAGAGTAGAGGGAGACCCCTAGTGTGGGTCCCCATCGGGTGGGTACACCCCTAGTCCCGCTTCCAGCGGCAGCCTGGGGTTTCTGGGCGGCTGCTGGGAGCTTCAGGCCTGAGTCACACATGTCTTCCTTCAAGAAGCATCTCCCCGCCTTGATCCGTGTGTGATTCACAAACACTGGCGGCACAGTCTGCCACGGTCCAGTTTGATGCACTTTGACAAATTCATCTCCCCCAGAGGTTTGCCTTGAGCCCCTTTCCGGGCAGCTCTGACCTGGGCTCGCCTCCTTATCGGTCACATCTGCCTATTCCTGAGCTGCGTAGGGATGGACTCAGTAGATGAGGGCTGGAAGGCTCCCCCCCTGTCCCCCCTGCACCCCCCCATGATTCAACCCTGGCATCTCTGTTGCTCACCCGCAGCACCGAGACTCAGCCCTGACTCCCCCTCTTAGCATTGGGGGGCCCGGCCTGCCCAGCAGAGGCGAGTCCTTGCCAATGGCTGTTTTCTAAAGCACCTTGGCCAGGGGAAGGGCGGGACCCCGAGCCAGCTGCGGGCACTGCCATGCTCTGTGTCTCTATTTCCTTCTGGGTACAATAAGTCTGCCCATCTCAGGAAGCTGGTGTGAAGCCCCAGGCAAAAGGTGCCCACAGCGGGCAGCCAGGGACCCCAGCTCCCTTGGGGCAGCACAGCAGTGGGGGAGGGACGACCCTCTGGCCTGCATGTGGCGGGCAGCACTAACTCCATCTTCCTCTGTGCTGCCCAGGTGGGCCTGCTCAGTGGCATCTCCATCATCGTGGGGCACCATCATCGGCTCCGGCATCTTCATTTCCCCCCAAATCTGTGCTCAGCAACACGGAGGCGGTGGGACCTTGTCTCATCATCTGGGCCGCCTGTGGGGTTGTCGCCACACTGGGTAACACACTGCTTATCATAGTCTCTCCCTGTGGGACGGGGCTGGGTCACGGGGCCCCCGACCTCACACCCTGCTTGTTGTGTGTGTGTGTGTGTGTGTGTGTGTGTGTGTGTGTGCATGTCGGGTGAATGAGGCAGGACCTACATGTCCAGGGCGATCTGATGGTCAGGACAGTGTCTCACGGGGGGGGGGCCCCACCTCTGTGTTTCAGGGGCCCTGTGCTTTGCGGAGCTTGGGACTATGATCACCAAGTCTGGGGGCGAGTACCCCTACCTGATGGAGGCCTTCGGCCCCATCCCCGCCTACCTCTTCTCCTGGACCAGCCTGTTTGTCATCAAGCCCACGTCCTTTGCCATCATCTGCCTCAGTTTCTCTGAGTACGTGTCTGCGCCCTTCTACTCTGGCTGCAAACCCCCCAGACCTGGTGATCAAGTGCTTGGCAGCAGCTGCCATCCGTGAGTACCAGCCTGCAGCTCTGGGAGGTAGTAAAGACCGCCCAGACGGCCTGGGCACCCTCTGACCTCCACACCCTGAAAGTGGGTCTGGGGCGACTGTGATGGGAGACGCTGCTCCTTGCTGAGGCAGTCAAGGAGGGGAGGTAGGAGGGTCTCTACTTGCTCCAGCATCCTCAGGGGACACAGCCCCCAGACAGTAGAGGGGCACGAGGGGCGCCTGCCAATGGAAAGGAGACTCTTTCCCCGCTTGACACTGCTTCCGCTTTTTGCAGTGCTCATCACCACGGTGAACGCGTTCAGTGTGCGGCTGGGCAGCTACGTCCAGAACGTGTTCACGGCAGCCAAGCTGGTGATCGTGGCCATCATCATCATCAGCGGGCTTGTCCTCCTGGCCCAAGGTGAGCAGCTGTGCAGAACAGGGTGGGGGTGAGCACCATGGACCACCGCTCCTCCAGCTTTCCTTCTGCTCTGGGACCTTTGCTCCCCAAGGTTCTAGAACTGGGTTTACAGCCTGAGGCCCCAGGCCCTTTGAGAGACTGCGAAGTCCCCAGCCTGGTCAGCTGAACTCTCACTCTTCTCCGTCTGGCTTTCTTATAGGAAACACGAAGAACTTTTGAGAATTCTTTTGAGGGCTCAAAACTGAATGTGGGCGCCATTGGCCTGGCATTTTACAATGGACTCTGGGCCTATGACGGATGGTGAGGTGCCCTGAGTCACGCCTCTGTGTGTGGCTGTCCTTACACTGTGGTGACAACATAACTTCTCATTTCTGGACCAATATGGGCCCCCCCAAATCACCTCCCTTTTTCCCTTTTGTTAAGCAGCCCACCCTCAGATCCCAGAGACACAAGGCCCTGCCCCTTCCCAGCTGTCAAGTGGTAGGGACCGAGCAGCAGCCCCCAGGCACACTCTAGGCAGGAATACGCAGCTGCCCTGTAGTTTGGTCTCTAAGGTGGAACGTTGAGGGGCAGCCAGTGGCTCACAGGACTCAGCACTGGGATTGCATGCCAGGGACCTGGGTTTGATCCCCAGCACCTCATGACCCCCTAAGTACCGCCGTGTACGGTCCCCAAACAAGCCACGGCAAAGTGGTGGGTGCAGTGGTGAGTTCTGTTGGCGTCCCCTGATTGAGACATGTGGCCATTGGCTGTGGCATCCTTCCCCTCTTCCTCCCAAGGCCACTGCAGGTCCCTGTCTCTCTTCATTTTTTTCAAGTGCCTCCCGGTTCTACTAACTATTGAAAAGTTACTGGATTCCCACTGAGAGAAAAAAAATCTCCCACTGGTAGGCATGCCGCCCGTGGGAGTGTCCCCACCCACCCTGGCTCCCAGCAGGGCCAGGGGCACACCATCAAGGGCCCGGAGACACGCCTCCTGCCTTGCACACAGCTGACCGGGTTTGATCCCCATCCCCCATGTGGTCCCCCAAGCCTGCCAGGAGCAATCCCTGAGTGCAGAGGCAAAACAACTCTTGAGTACCACCCGGTGTGGCCCCCAAAACTGAAATGAAAAAAGAAGAGAAGGGCACATTCTGTGAGGGGCCTTCCTGCTTTTCTCTCTCTAGGAACCAACTCAACTATATCACAGAGGAGCTTAAAAACCCCTTCAGGTAAGGAAGCTGGGTCAGGCCTTGGATGGGGGCCGGGCGAGCATTTCTGCCTCCAAGCAAAATAGTGCAGGGCTGGGAGTTGGCTGAGTGCAGGCTCGGCATGTAGGAGCCCCCTGACGCCATCCCGCCCCTCATGGCCCCCGAGCACCACCAGGAGCCACTTCACACACCAAATCGGGAACAACACCCTTCCCGTACCACTAGACGTGTGCCCCCCACCCCCGCCCCCAAAACAGTGGAACAGATTCCTCTGAAATGGTGGGACTGCCCGGGTGCCTTCTCACTCGCCCTCCCGACTCCCTAGACTGCGGGCTGGGGGAACACTGCAGAGAGAAGGAAGATCTTTCACGGACCTCGCTCAGTTGTGCTTTGAGAGCAATTCCACTTTGCTGAGCTGGAGTCAGATGCCCCGACCCACCACATTGGGGCGCTCCTGTTCCCCGAGGCCTCTGGTAGGGGATCGGGGGAAAGGGAGGGAGCAGCCCCAGGGCTCAGGGCAGGCAGGACCCAAGCAAACATTCCGGGAGCCTCACGGACGGTCTGGCGCGGCCCGTCCTTCCCAGAAACCTGCCGCTGGCCATCATCATCGGGATCCCGCTGGTGACCGGGTGCTATGTCCTCGTGAACGTCGCCTACTTCACTGTGATGACTGCCACAGAGCTCCTGCAGTCCCAGGCGGTGGCCGTGGTGAGCGCGGGGTCTCTGCAGGGCAGGCACCGTGGGCACCAGCAGGGCAAGGGCAAGCGAGCAGAGGCCACAGGTCAGGGTGGGCGCAGGGACTCCGTGGTTCCCCAGGCAACTTCGGGGCCGGGCGCAGGCGTGGCCAGGACGGTTCTCCCAGCAGTTGCCTGAGAGCGAGAAGACTCGAGGGGGGACTGGGGAACGGACTGGGAGCCCAGGCGGTGTAGGAAGGCCGATGACGTGGTGTTGGGGGGCATCGTGCTGGAGGCCGGGGACCTGGGGCAGAAAATAAGGAAAAAGACTTATTCTTGCCAGCGGTTTCGAAGTCGAGGAAATGCCACCCTGTGCCCAGGGTCTTTGAGCTGCTAGCGGGTAGCATGGTGGAGCGTTGCCAGGGCGTGGGTGGCTAGTAATTGGGCTTGGTCGGGCAGTTTGAGTGGGCGTGATCAAAGTGGGCGTGACTGTTATTTGGGGCGTGGTCTGGGGGGCGGGGCACTGGTTAGGGCGGGGCTTCCAGTACCTAGGTTAAGATTGTTCCTATGCACCGTCTGAAGAGCCAGAGCGGCCCAGCGTGTCCCGCAGGGGCAGCAGCTTTCTGCAGGCCAGGAGCACCTGCTCTCCTGGGAAAGACCCTCAGGCTCATCTTCTCCCGCAGACGTTCGGTGACCGCGCGTTCTCTACCCAGCCTCATGGGTCGTCCCCCTCTTCGTGGCTTTCTCAACCATCGGGCCGCTAACGGGACATGCTTTACTGCTGGCAGGTAGGAGACCCCATCCGCGCTCACCTCTTGGTGGGGGTTCAGGTGGGGTCGATTGGGGCTGTAGCAAAGAGCAACTAGTCCCAGTCCTGGGCTCTGCAGGCCTGCTCAGGGGCTCCGCCGCTTCTGGGCTGGGAGCATATACGTATAAGGCACCAGCTCAGGTACCCCTGGGGGGCTTAGCGCCCATTTAGGGGAATGGTGAGCCAACTCCAGCACCAGGCCGAGAGTAGAGGCAGAAGCACTGGTTTCTGTTTTTTTTTTTTTTTTTTTGCTTTTTTGGGTCACACCCAGCGATGCTCAGGGGGTTACTCCTGGCTCTGCACTCAGGAATCACTCCTGGCGGTGCTCGGGGGACCATATGGGGTGCCGGGATCGAACCCGGGCCGGCACAGGCCGGCAAGGCAGGCAAACGCCTACCCGCTGGGCTATCGCTCCGGCCCCTTTTTTTTTTTTTTTTTTTTTTTTGCTTTCTGGGTCACACCGGCAATGCTCAGGGGTTTCTCCTGGCTCTGCACTCAGGAATTACTCCTGGCGGTGCCTGGGGGACCACATGGGATGCCGGGGGATCGAACCCTGGTCGGCATGGGCCGGCCGCATGCAAGGGCAAACGCCCTGCCACCCGCTGGGCTATCGCTCCGCCCCCTAGCACTGGTTTCCTGTATACTTCCTGTTTGTTGTTGTTGTTGTTGTTGTTGTTTGCTTTTTGGGTCACAGCCGGCAATGCTCAGAGATTACTCCTGGTTCTGCACTCAGGAATTACTCCTGGTGGTGCTCGGGGACCATATGGGATGCGGGGACCAAACCTGGGTTGGCCCCGTTGGAGGCAAACGCCCCTACCCGCTATGCTATCGCTCTGGCCCCTTCCCTGTTTCTTCCTTAAAACTGTAGTTCAGGCAACATGGCGATTATGTTAACTCTCCACTGGCTTGGTGCACAAAAATCACCATCTTCATTACCAGCTGGCCCGAGATCTTCCACCAATGTCCTCATGACTTATTTTCATCTAATATTTCTCCCACCACCGACGCCTCCTTAAATGCCCTCCACCTTTTCTCTTCCATTGACATTGCTCTCCGCACAGTTCCCTAAAATGCCTTCAGAGCATCTTTTTGTTTTTGGGTCATCACACAATGAGTGTGACCCAAAACAAAAAAGAATACTGTCAGGCAGCATTGTTTACAATCATTACGTGTGGGAACTTCCCAAGGGCCTGCTGATTGGGTAAAAAGATGCACATTTTTTGGGCCGGAGCGATAGCCCAGTGGGTAGGGCGCTTGTTTCTGGACACGCCGGCTTGTGCCGGCCCCGGGTTCGATCCCCCCGGCATCCCATATGGTCCCCCGAGCACCGCCAGGAGTAATTCCTGAGGCAGAGCCAGGAGGAACCCCTGAGCATCGCCGGTGTGACCAAAAAAAAAAAAAAAAAAGCAAAAAAAAAAAAAAAAAGATGCACATTTTTACAAAATTATTATTCACCTCTAAAAAAAATTTTTTTTGCCATTTGTAGCTCATCCATGGCATTAGAGGGAGCAGGTAATCTCTCAGTTGAACAGTTTTCTCCTATATGCAAATGTACCACATGGCACACCCAGTTTGGGCATCAGAGTGCTGGCATGGACATTCTCTTGCCTCTGATCACATGCATCCCATAGGTTTTCATTTCTTTTGAGATGGAACTTCTGGGACATACAATACCTTCTTTTCAGCCTCCGCGCAGTGCTCAGGGGGTCTAATGGTCAATCCCAGTGATACTGGGCCACCCAGGCTGGACGGTGCAGTGTTCAAGCCTGTGGTGCTGGCGGCCACCAGGGCTACTGCAGTGGTACTTGGGAGCCACACATACCTGCACCGGCAGTGTCTGGGGGGCAGGGACTGGAGTTTGGAATCCTGGAGTAAGATCCTGGTGCCTAAGCTGTCCCCTGCACCACAGCTGCCTTAAGCGGCTAGCCCTTGGCCCAGGGATGGCTGCACCTCTGTTCCTATGCACAACTCGTGTGAGTTTGTTTCTTCACATTCTCACCAACACTTGGCATTGTCTCTGATTATAGCCTTGCTATTGGGAATGAGTAGGCAATTATGAACTTAACTTGCTTTGCTCTAAGGACTAATACTATTGAGCATCTTGTCATGTGCTTATTAGCCATTCATGTTATCGTTTGACAAAGCTTTCAAGTCTTGTTCACTTTTAAAACCGGGTCGTTTATCATTTTACTAAAGCACTATTCTGGATGTAAGGGACGGGACTTTTTCTGCACATAAGCTTCTCCCAGCTCAGTGACTTTCTGTCTCTGTCTCTGTCTCTGTCTCTCTCTCTCTCTCTCTCTCTCTGTGTCTCTGTCTCTCTCTGTGTGTCTCTCTCTCTCTCTCTCTCTCTCTCTCTCTATTTGGAGAACACCTGGCTCTGTACTTAGGAATTACTCCTGGTGGTGCTTGGAGGACCATATGGGATGCCAGGAATTGAACCTGAACCATGTGCAAGGCAGGCGCATGACCAGCCATTCTATCACTCTAGCCCAGTTTTTTCTGCTCTTAGGGTCACACCTGGCAATCTCAGGGGTCACTCCTGGATCTGCACTCAGGAATTACTCATGGAGGTGCTTGGGGACCATATGGGATGCCAGGGATCGAACCCGGGTCGGCCATGTGCAAGGCAAACGCCCTAACCGCTGTGCTATCACTCTAGCTCTTAGCATTTTCTTAATGGCTGTGTTTAAACAGTATTTTTTTAAGTCCAGGTTTTTTCATGCTTTTGTTGACATATCTAAGTTTCACGGATGTGAGTTTTGCATTTAGATATATGTTTTAAATGAGCTTTGCAGTATCCTGGACTTGAGCAACTTGTATCTGGCCAGAGACTTATTCTATACTGAATTATATCACTTTTTACGAGGTTACATCTAAGACTTTAGTTTACTGGTTTCTGTTTTTCTGTCTCACATGGGAAACGCTCCCCCTCCCTTTCAAGAAACTGTTTTCTTCTAGCTTTGTGCTTTTTACTGAACTAACTTGATTATAACATTATGAGGGAAGTCGTAATGAGGCATGGATCTTGTCCCCAAACCCTCACCAAAGATAACCTTTGCCTGTGACCTGGTCTTTGCATGTGGCCGAGAGTGATCTGACCTTTCCTCTCCCGGTTTGAAACCATTCTCGTCAGTGTGCGCGTTCACTTGGTTTTGGTTGCCGAAGTTCTTTCCCATCCTCAGCTCATGCTCACGGAAACATTTCACGGCTGCAGGAGCAAAACCTGCCTGCCGGAGACCTGTATTAAATGCTCCTCGCCTTGGGAGCATTCCAGATGCACACGTGCAACCTTCCCCTCTTTCAAAAGTTCCGCCGTTCAGAGTCTGTCGACTTGTCAATTTGTGGAGAACTGTGGGATTTACAGAGTGGCTTCACAGCGTCATCCCGAGCTGGTCTCTCCCCTACCCAGCAGCTCTACTTCCCACCAGTTTGTTCTGGGAATTAGTATCACTGCTCGCATCTTCTCAAAATTCAAGTCCATGGGGATTTTTGCCTTTGAAGCCCTGACTTACCTTACCGTCATTACCATCACCACCACTTCTTCAGGGGCTCCACCGCCCCTCTGGCTACTGTAGTTTTTATGCTTTAGAGGGTATTGAAAATAATGTACACCTTGTTAACCCTGAATTTTTGTATTCTACCTAATTGTTCATATCTTTCACTCTCATGGATTTGGGTCTTGTATGTTTCTGTATCACTGTCTTCCCGTTCATCATCGATTGCCTCGAGCGGGCACCAGTAACATCTCCATATGACCTGTCTCATGCAAGTAGAGCCCAAGGGCATCTGCTCCAGGAACATAAAGAGCCTCAAACCATTCCATCAGGTCATAGGAATGAGGTCTATAATTGTTACTGGTATGTTTTAAAGGTTCCTATTTCTGGGGCCAGAGAGATAGTACAGAGACTAGGTTGCTGGCCTTGCATGTGCCTAACCTGGGTTCAATCCCCAGTACCGCATATGGTCCTCTGAAAATGGCCAGGTCCAGGAGTAAGTCCTGAGTACCACTGGGTAAGACCCAAAAACAAAAACAAAACAAAATAAATTAAAACTAAAAGTTTCTGTTTTTCCTATCTTCTTGGGAGACAGTTCCCTGTTCCAGCAGGAACTCTGCCCTTTTGAAAGTTTGATGATTGCTCAGTAAGTGGATTGTGTGGCGATTATACATAGAACTCCAGTGACTCCCATATGGCCCCCTGAGCACTGCCAAGAGTAATTCTTAAATTACTGGTGATGCTTTAATTTACTGGTGATGCTCAGGAGTAACCCTGAGCATCACCAGATGAATCAAAAAGCCAAAAGAAAGAAAAAACTACAATGAACATGGGGTGTGCATTTTCATTTTGACTTGATGTTTCTGTGCTCGTAGGATTTGGGATAGAGGCCAAGGACTGAAGTTGTGTGTAAGAGAAGAGCTTTTTAACAGTTTTATGAGAAATCGCCATACTAACAGTCTAGGTGGCTGGTACATGTCCTCAGGCTGGCCCTGAGCACTTTCTGCACCATCTGTGGGCTTTGGAGAATTCCTAGGAACTGCGTGTGCAGGGCGCCGGGGCTGTGCCTACTGCCCCTGTGCCTGTGGGAAGCGACTCAAGTCTGAGCTGTGAGCCCACATGCCTCTTGCCACTGAAATGGGGGCTCTCAAAAAAATCGGGCCACATCAGCAGCTTTCTGAATGCACAACCACAAAACACGATTCTAAATCTGATGTGCGATGACCCCAGGTGTTTGCGATTGCGACTGCGTCACCATGTTGCATTTCTCAGGGGAAAAGCATCTCCCGAGACCCTCACAAAAATCTCACAAAGACCCCAAGAAACCCTCACCCGGAGCCATGGAGCCATGTCCCAGGCCCCTCTGCATGCTGTCGTTCATCCTGTAAAGGTCACAACTTAGGTACACCTTTGTCCCTAATGTGGGCATTTTTTTGGCCGGAACGGGGTTGGGTTTGAAGAAGCTCCAGTTCCATCCGCTCCTGCTCGGCCTGGCTGACAGCGCCCGGCTTCTCTCACCTCTGCCCTCCCACCTCTGTCACATGGAGTGTCTTGTTTTTCTTCACGGGTGCTGAGTTTCTCTGCTGATGAATTTTTTAAATGCTCTCCTCATCTATCTGTCTATCTATCTATCTATCTATCTATCTATCTATCTATCTATCTATCTATCTATCTATCTATCTATCTATCTATCTATCTATCTATCTATCTATCTATCTATCTATCTATCTATCTATCTATCTATCTACCTACCTACCTACCTACCTACCTACCTACCTACCTACCTACCTACCTACCTACCTACCTCCATCTATCTATCTATCTATCTATCTATCTATCTATCCATCCATTCATTTATCTTTTTGCTTTTTGGGTCCCACCCGCAATGCTCAGGGGTTTCTCCTGGCTCTGCACTCAGGAATTACTTCTGGCGGTGCTCGGGGGACCATATGGGATGCCGGGATCGAACCTGGGCGGCATGGGCCTGCCACGTGCAAGGCAAGCGCCCTACCTGCTGGTCTATCGATCCAGCCCCTAAATTTCTCCTCTTTTAGGATTTTCTTTGGTTTATCTCTGGGCTGGGGACAGAGCTCGGTGAGGCCTTGGGGTTTAGGAGTCCTGAGAAAACCAAATTACCCACTCTCCAGTTAGCCCTTCGATGCTTTAAGCAAAGTCTTTCTGATAACTGAATCCTCAAGCTGTTCTCAGGGGAATGAAGCCCCTCCTGTGTCCACTGACTCACTCTTGACTGCTCTGATATTTTAGTTTTTTGGCTGTGTGTGTCACACCCAGCAGTGTTCAGGGCTTACTCCTGGCTCTATGCTCAGGAAACACTCCTGGCGGGCTTGGGAGACAATATGGGATGCCAGGGATGGAACCCAAGTCTGTTGAGTTTAAGGCAAATGCCCTACCTGCTGTACTGTTGCTCTGCTCACCCCACCCCCACACTGATTTTTTATTTTTTAACATAAAACACTGTGGCCAGCCTGGAGTCCCTTAGTTCAAGGGACACCTGAGCTTGCTCCTGTCAGGGCCCAAGCGCAGTCTGAGGGGCGCCAGTCTTGACATTGTTTTCTTGCATCCCTTTTTAGGGCTAAGATCTGGCATCTCCCCTGTCAAGGGGCTCCCCCCAACCTCCCTCCCTTGCTTAGGGGCTCCCTGCCCTTGCTCAAGACCTCAGGTTCCCAGAGGAGCTCGCTGAGGAGGCTCTGCCCACTCACACTGGACTCCCGTCCCCGTTTTCAGACTCGTACGTGGCAGGCCGGGAGGGCCACATGCTGCAAGTCCTCTCCTACATCAGCGTCCGGCGCCTGACTCGGCTCCTGCCATCATCTTCTGTGAAGCACAAGTGACCTTACAAACACATCCCTTCTGAGTCTTTCCTTGGCGGGGCATCAGGGTATTGGTAAGTCGGTACTGATAAGTTGGTACTGGTGTCCCTTCAAAGGGCCCGGGTTCCCGTCATCCTCCACAGGGAATAAGCATATTCAGAATCAACACCATTTACCCATGGAAGATCCTGCTGGAATCTCCCCTCACTGCTTCCATGTACTTTTCTTACATGGAAATTTGTATTTTCAAGGATCCCAGGCAATAAATGATGAAAATGCCACCCATTTATATGGCATTTACCAAGTGGCTACTGACCACAGCTTTCCTCTCTGTCCTTCAGTAATTTCAAGTCCCGGATTGTGCAAGATAGGCCCTCGGCATCTTCCCTGGAGAACGTCAGCCAAGGGTCAGAGTCCTCAGCTCTGAGCCACCGTCTTCGGGTCCCTACAAGGCACCCACTCAGGCCACCATTCTCCCGCCACTGCTGTCAGATGAGAACATGGACGTGTGAAGAGCAGTGCAGGGCCATGCAGCTGACGGAAGCCATTCCACTCCTGACCTTTTGCACAGCCTGTCCTGTGCCAGAAGCCTCTGGAAGGAAAACCTGGAACTAGAAAGCTGGCCCCACTGACAGAGTTTGCATTTACCCTGCTTCAATGACATCTTCAAAACCTCAAACCATTTTTCAAGTGTTTTCTAGTGTCAAAGAAAATGGTTGTCATCAGAGTTCAGAGCAGATTCACCCCAAATACCAAGAAATCTGTAGCTTTCTTGAAGCTGAAGAGTTTCTCTTCAGGGAAAATCTATGGAGTGACAACAATGTCTGCAGACAATTCGGGACCTAATAAGATTTCACTCTTCTCTCTCCTAGGGCATCGTAGCAACTATATACATCATCCCGGTGACATAAACTCATTAGTGAACTACTTCAGTTTTGCTGCATGGCTATTTTACGGAATGACAATTCTGGGCCTGATTGTGATGAGATTTACAAGGAAAGACCTGAGAGGCCTATAAAGGTAGGTTTGGAATTCAAACCGTCACCCCTGGAATCGATCTCCTGCAATGAATTAGGAGGTGGTGACTCTCTTAAATATTAAGTGCATGCTTTCTGTTTTCAGCCAGGCTCTTCTCTTGAATAGCATCCTGGGCACCGCCCACAGTCCCTACCACTGTCAAGAGTGATCTCTGAGCACAGCCATGTGTGGCCCAAACCCTCTTCCCCAAGACACTGAAATAAAATCAACAAATGGGTCCAGTTAAAAGAATTATCATGTACGCAGTCTAAGCAGGTGGCTAAAGAATCTGCTTAATTCTGAAAGGCCAGAATTCATTAAATTCTGAAATACGAGATTCACCATGTTGGGAGTTACGCACAAATGTACTTACAATAGTACCAGTATTACTGTTTTATATTTGCTGTGTTACTGCTCCATGCCCACCCCCAGAGCGCCAGGATGCCACCATCATCCTTGCCCACAGATCACCCTGTTCTCTTGGCATCTCTCAGGGTTGTCTCAACTCAGGGCGGATAACTCTGCTTTGTTCCTTGTACTCTGCTAAGTGAGATCATCTGCTGCTTATCTTTTCCTTCTGACTCACTTCACTGAACCTCAATTCTCCCATTTTAATGCCCTTTCTGACCAGAGGGGAACAAAGGTCTCTGGGTCCAGACCTGGTGGAGTTCCTTGCCCATCTTCAATCTACTCGTTTTGTGATTTGGAAGTGGGGAGCCAGGGTTTGGGAAGACAGTTCAGGAGGCTGGAACACAGGCCTGGAATGTGCTATACCCTAAGCTTGATCCTAGAAAGACTGGCTGTAACCCCAGTGGTTACAAAACCTTCCAGGTGTAGCCCTGGAGGCCAATCCTCAACCCTCAGGCCTGTACCTCCAGGCTGAGTATCCCTGGGCTACCAGCACTTCCTGGGAGGCTCCAAATAAGAAAAAGAAGATAGTCGGATACAAAATGCCTCAGGTTGGGTTGCAAAGGGAAGTTCCACTGCTCCAACTCTCTGACATAAACAGGTAAGGGAGGATGAACTCGTCAAGGCAAAGCTGGAATAGGCATCATAGAGGCTAAAGCTCTGAATCTACAGCAAATCTATGGCAAGGTGGGAAAAAGGGCAAGCGGGAGGGCAGTAAGTGTTAAAACACATGAAATCCTCCCGCCTTCGAGATACAGTATTTTATAGGCATTTTCTTTATATTCTAGGGAAGGGGAAAAAGCAGGTAGAGCGAAAAGAACTAGTGTTTGCTCCATGATGTGGTGCTTGGGCGTCATCACACACTTTCTTTCTAATCAGTGTTTCCCTTAGAGTGGGCTTCCACCAAGACCAATGCAAGTGCCCACCTGCCCCGTGCTGTGTTGCTTGCAGGTGCCCATTGTGATCCCAGTCCTGGTGACGCTGGTGTCCCTGTTTCTGGTCCTGGCGCCAATCATCAGTGAGCCTGCGTGGGAATACCTGTACTGTGTCATCTTCATCCTCAGCGGCCTCATATTCTACGTCCTTTTTGTCCACTATAAATTTGGCTGGGCTCGGAAAATCTCAAGTGAGTATCACCAAAAGGCCAGTCAATGGTTCGTGAGGGATCAACGGGCAGAGGTCCCCAGAAGGCAGAGGCAAGGGGCTGACCTGCCACCTCTGACCTGCTTCTACTTCGTCACAAGATCTCCCTCCAGGGCGGTGGTTTCGAACCTTCCTGCTCCCGGCCTGGGCTGAGTCCACTGTGACGCCGCTGGGTCTTCTCTGAAGGCAGCAGCCGAACACAGGCAGCTGTCAGCATGGCTCCTGGGCACACTGGGATCCCGTTGCCAATCGCAATGCTCCCTCTGTCACTGTGCAGCCTATCTCAAAAGCACCATCTACTCTGCTTTAGTTTTGGGGCCACACCCAGCAGTGCTTGGCGCTTACTCCTGGCCAGCTTAGGGAGCCTTAGGGGGCACTGGGGATTGAACCCAGCTTCGCCACGTGTAAGGCAGGTGCCCTACTCGCTGTGCTCACTCTGGGCCCCCAAACACCATTTTCTTTTGCCTGCTGAGAAGTCATCTGCTTGAGAGCATCAATTCAGTCTCATGGCAGAGATGCCTGAAGGTGAATGGCTGAGGGCTGGGCCTCCTTCTGCTTACTCAGCAACCCTGGCTTCTCGTGTAGGTCAATCGTTTAGCGTCATTAGCTGCTTTCACTTCTGAAAGGTGAATGCAGGGGTTACAGTACCTCAGAGGGACTCTGGCACACCTGAGTGTCTCCCCACACGGCACAGTCAGCTACAGGAAACTGTGCCCATACAGCCTTCAAGGCATCCACCCCCCCTCCGCAGGCCCAGGGGTCACAGGCTGCTTCCTGCTCTCTCCTCTCCTGCCTGCGCGAGTTCCCAGAAGGTAGAGATTGGGTAGCAAAAGCCCACAGCCTGGGTCCGTCCATCGGCCACATTACACGCAGGGAGGCGAGCAGAATTAAATCTTGGCATCTTCCTTTCTTCTTTCAAGTGCCATAGCCACCCCTGTGGTTTTTATTCATATATGTGCAACTTCCTACATGGCAGAGCCTGGCAAGCTACCTGTGTCGTATTTGATATGCCAAAGACCAGTAATAATTATGGACCTCATTCCCATGACCTGAAGGTATGGTTTGAGGCTCTTCGTGTTCCTGGAGCGAGCAGATGCCCTTGGGTTACACTTGCTTGAGACAGGACATATGGAGATGTTACTGGTGCCCGCCGAGCAAATCGATGAACAATGGGAAGACAAGTGATACAAGTGATGTGCAACTTAAGGCAAATCCACAAGGCACAGCAGAGTGAAACGCCAACTGGAGGGAAGTGGGGCGGATGCTGAGGCTTCCCACGAGCCGGCCAGCACTGAGAGTGGCCCTGCCCAGTCCAGGGAAGCTGCAGACGCTCTCCCGGCCTCCCCTGCTCCTGTGCGTGAACCCAGTACCCCCAACACCTGGCGGTGCTGTTTGAACAGGAGAGACTGCCCCACATCGCAAACAGTGCACCAAGGCAAAACATGGCTTTACCACTGCCACTGGGGGCTCTCTTCATTCCCGGAACAGGTAGCCCCCA
Source organism: Cryptotis parvus (assembly GCA_021461705.1). Taxonomy (NCBI): domain Eukaryota; kingdom Metazoa; phylum Chordata; class Mammalia; order Eulipotyphla; family Soricidae; genus Cryptotis; species Cryptotis parvus. The sequence goes on from JAJIBD010008086.1 coordinate 28,990, forward strand.
TCTCCCCACAGAGCCCTCAGCAGTGTGAGCTTACAGACATACTGCCACGGACAGGAAAAACATCAATTGAAAGAAAAACAGGTGGGGCTGGAGGCGATGGTACAGTGGTTAAGGTGTTTTGTCTTGCACCGCAGCCAATCCAGGCTTGGTCCCTGACAGCCCACATGGTCCCCCCCAGCACTGCCAAGACTAATTCCTGAGCATCACTAGGTGCGCCCAAAAGTTTTAAAATATTAAAAAATAACCAAAACAGGTGCATAGGGCTGGAGCAGCAGTCCAGGAGGGGAGGCGCTGCTTGCATGCAGCCACTCTGGGGCTGGTCTCTGGTGTCCCATATGGGCCCTTGCGCACCACTGGGTGTGGCCCCTAAACAAAAGACAAAGAAGAAAGGCGCACTGTCCCCCTTTTGGGAGGAATGACCCATCCCACCTGAGATGGGTCATTCCTTTTCTCCATGGTGAATATTCTCCAACTCGGAGACTCCTCCACATCTTGACCCGAGGTGATCATTGTTGGGTTCTCCCTGGAATTTTCCCTCTGGAGAAGCTCGTGTTCGTTATTGTTCTTCATTCTCTCCTCCCCTCCCTCTCTTCCCCACTCATTTTTCCTCTCGTTTCTCTAAAATCATTTTGCTTCACTAGAGAAACACAGAAGCTCATTCCTCTCCTGTAACTTGGTAGCCTCAAATCTGCAGCAGTTCCAGGTGCTCGGGAGGAGCATAACCTCCTGAGCACTGTGGCTCACAGGATGGTCCCCACGGGCCTTTGGCTGGGCAAAGACGCACCCCCAGAACTCCCCAGAGCGTGGCACCAGCCAGGGAAGTCCCGTGCAAGGCCTCCTGCTGACTGCACTCTGGGCACCTTTTGTTTCAGAGCCCCTCACCATGCACCTGCAGATGCTGATGGAAGTGGCGCCTCCGGAGACCGCCCCAGTGACAAGCTCCCGCGCCATGCCCAAGCTGTGACGACTTTATTTTTGTAAGCAGTATTTGTAGTTACTCCCGATGTTTTTTGTGAAGAAAAAAATGGACACTGACACTGATAACACTGTTATTTTCAGACACTCTGGGTTCTCTGGGAGGGGATCCGGATTGGAGAAGTGGCAGGGCCAGCAGGTGACGGAGGCCACCTCACAGAAGGATGGACAATGACCAGTGTGGCTCCTGCTTCCCAGGTGCCCACTTACAGGCGATTCCTTAAATCAACTCGCCAGCAGGATTGACAGGACTTTGAATGGGTGAAGCTTTTGCTCTGAAATGGATTTTTAACGTGCTCAAGTCCAAATGCCTGCTCCTTGTGTACCTCTTCCCCACCGAGTTCTGCTACCTGGGACTTCACTGGACGCAGGCGGCAGATCTAGCCCGGGCTGCCTCTCTGCCCTGCACCATCACAGCCTCGCCACAACCCGCCCGACACTGCGGGTCAAACCAGAAACGTGGTGAATAGACACTCTTTTTGCATTTGGCCTTTGGGGAAAATGTAAATGTAATTTTCTTTTTGAAATTTCTTGGTCACACCTAGCAATGCTCAGGGGCCACTCCTGGCCCTGCACTCAGGAATCAGTCCCGGTGGTGCTCACAGGACCTTATGGGATGCTGGGGATCAAACCCTCGACAACCCAGGCCGGGTGTGTGCAATGCAAGCGCCTTATCCACTGCACTCCAGCCCCAAAGAAACATTTCTGTGAAAACATTTTATTCATGCAGGAGACACAGCAGCACAGATAACCATGTGAGTAATTTTAGAAGCAAAGGAACAAAGAAACACTTTTAGCTTACATTTCAATTTTTCAAATTATGAAATCAACACATTAACAGAACGCAACAACAACAAAAACCCAGCAATTGTTTATATTTCCACAACTAGAGTCAATTTGAGAGCCTCCAACATGAGTTGGCAAAACTGGCCTAGATTCCTCCTCAGTCTTCCCGTCAGCCTCCCTTGTGGGCTCTGTGGAGCGCGGGCTCCACCGCCTAGCAGCGCATACAGGTCCACAGGTCCGCTGCTTGCTATTTATATGTTGTTTTACAAAAGCCTGAATGAACCCCATGAACACAAAGGGCAGGAGGCCAACAGCCAGGGGAGCCTGACCTGCTCCTGGCAACAAGAGCTGCACAGACAGACCCCAGGAGGGCAGGAGGCCGCCCTGGTCTCCGCCTCTGCGAGCTGAGACACCGGGATTTTCCTCCTCGGCCTACTGGGGTCCTCCGTCCTGCCTGAGGGGCACTGCTGCCGCCAAGACCTGCTTGCTCCTGGAGTCCTCCAGGCCAGACCCCAGCTCATGCCTACACAGGGCAGAGGCAAAGGGCCGGCCAAGCAGCATTCAGGGGTGCTGCAGGGAGAGTGAGGGGCAGCCCCGGGAGTTAGCTACCGGCGCTCAGGTGTCTTGTTCTACACATGAGCAAACGGAGCCATGTGCGGCTCACTGGAGAAGCTGATGTCAGGACTGGCCTCTCTGGGAGAGGGACAGACAGACACTCGCACACATGCATGACACACCATCGGGGATTCAGCCCTCGGCATTATGAAGGCAGACACGTTTGTCTGGGGTCCCACCTTCTGCCGCCCCAGCCTCAGCCCAGGTCAGTCGGGAGTCTCAGATGCTGACCAGTCTCTCTGCTGCTGTTCTCAGGGCTACCTCCGGGCGCTACAACTCTCTCCTTTCCTTCATCTGCCTAGGCCTCTGCGGCTGGGCACGCTTCAGAGGCTGTGGCCTTCCCTCTACAGTTGTGGGCTGACTGGCAGGACCCAGGCAGCCCCGTCTTGTCCACACTCCTGCTCTTCATAAGATATAAACTTGAGGAAAGCTCATGCATGAGGCTCCAGGCTCTACCCCTCTGAACCACATGCCAAAATATAATAATAATAATAATAATAATAAATGAACTAATAAACTAATTCTTAGATGCTTATCAATAGCTTAAGAATCCTTAGATGTATCCTAAATTCTTTGAGAATACACAGGGGGCCGGAGCAATAGTACAGCAGGAAGGGCGCTTGCCTTGCATGTTGCTGAGCCGGGTTCAATCCCTGGAATCCCATATGGTCTCCTGAGCGCCAGCAGGAGTAATTCCTGAGTGCAGAACCAGGAGCAACCCCTGAACATTGCTGGTGTGACAAAAAGCAAAAAAAAAAAAAAAAAAAAATACAGACAGCTACATTAAATCCCAACTCGGGACAGAGATAGTACAGTGGGTAAGGTGCTTGCCTTGCATGTCGCTGACCTGAGTTTGGTCCCCGCATTCTATATAGTCCCCTAAGCTGTTCCATGAGTGATCCCTGAGCAGAGAGCCAGGAGTAAGCCCTGAGCACTGCCGAGTACAGTCCCCAAACAAAAACCCCAACAACAAAAACCCAACTAACTGCTGGTTGATAAGGGTGAAAGGGCTGTTCTGAACGTCCACAGGAGAGAAACCCCAACTTCTGGCTGATAAGGGCCAGAAGGGCAGGGCTGAGTGACTGTAGGAGAGAAATCCCAACTGATAGGCAGGGGGCCAGGTTTCTAGGTGTGGAGCCAGCCCAGGCCTACGTGGAACAAAGGAGCACGTGGACTCCAGCCTGTACAATGGCCCACATGCCGGGCTGACTCGCTGAGAGGCCCAGAGCAGGCGTGGCCAGCACCGCCTCCAGCATTGCGCCATGCTTGGATCCTGCCTGCACCCCTCCTTCACTAGTGAAAGCCCCCGCAAAGTCAGTGAAGCATTTCTCACCGTTACTAAGCCCAATGCTCCAACATGACTCAGGCTGACTTTCTCTCTGCAGTAACAACGCTGGCCGAGAGGCCGAGCAATAGATGCTACAGCGCATAGGGCATTTGCCTTGCATGCAGCTCACCCAGGTCCGATTCCTGAGCAGAGCCAGGAGTAAGCTCTGAGCACAGCTGGGTGGGTAGCCCTAACCACAAACAAGCAAACAAGCGAACAAGCAAGGACGGTGGGGCAGGACTGGACGGCTGGATCCCGCACCTGGCCCGGCAGCGTCACTGGTGTTCGCTCTTCCAGCCCGCCAGGCCTCAGTCACTCTCGCTTCCATCCTCTTCTGACACTCTGTCACTGCTCTCAACCACCTCGGCCACTTTGTAGGACAGTGGTTTTGAATGGACAACTGTAAGTCAGATATTATAAACAATATGTTAACTACAGATTCCCGGGCTCTCTCTTTCCCCAAATATTCTGATCAATAATAATAATTAAAACAAATACCCCTGAATTCTGGCTTTATTTTCATTATCTTGGGCAAGAAATGCCCAGGTAGAATCTGCCTGCTTCTAAGTTATTCTCTCTGGAGGTCTGTGCTGGGCTGACTCGCAGCACCGCTGAGTTTGAGGCTGGTAGCCCCCAGCACCCCAGGGCCTGAGCAGCACCTTGGGGCCCTGGCATTGCACTGCTGGCCACGGATCACCAGAAAAGGCCTCCGGGGCCCCAGCATTGCTTGGGAGGCCCAAAACAACCCTCCAAATAAACTATATAATGTAGATCATCAAAACTTGACAACTTACTCAAGCCAGAACGATCAGCGCTAAGGTGAAATGGATCCTAAGAGCTATACAGCAGGGACCCGCTGCATGAAGGCCAAGGATGTGCCTCTAGAATGAGCCGAGTCCACGGGACACACGGCCTGTACTGCCCCCTGGGGAGCTGGTGGGTCCAGGCGCTTACCCTTGGAGAAGTGGTCGTCCTCCTCGCATTCTTCCCAGTGATCCAAGTCAAAGGCCACGTGAGGATTCTGTTCAATACGACAGTTACACATTGAGAGGGCGTACAATGTCCCCAGGTTAAGGCTGGCCACGGAAACACCGCTCACCTTCTGCTTCAGCAAGCTGCTCCAGGACTCCCTCTTCTCTTTTGCGAGTGATGACAGGCTCGCCGTGCTTGAGCAGGCATTTGCAGTTGTCCTTTACTATGTTGCCCTGCAGTTCCATGTCAGCCAAATAGAATCTGTCTTCCACCCAGGCACTAGGGTTTACAAAAGGAACTAATGTGATATGCTTAAGGCCATGATCTCTTTGGAGGTTGGAGAGATTGTAGAGTGGGTAAGATACCTGCCTGTCATGGGGCTAACTGGATTTGGCCCCCAGAACCCCAAATGGTCCCCACTAGGAGTGATTCCTAGGTGCAGAGCCCTCAGTAGAGCCAGGAGTAGCCCCAAAAACCTTGAGGGGGAGAAAGATGAGAAAGGAAAATAACGAGGCAGGGGTCCTGAGCCTCGGGCACTTCTGCCGTGGAGAGGAGTGGGACAGCGACATATTCAAACCAGGGTCAACAACACTGGCAACACGAGCTCCAAACTGCCACCACTGAACTTAGAGATGTGCCTGTCACAGTGGCAGGCTGGGGGTCGGTGGGGACCTGGGAACCCTGGTGGAGGGAAGGGAACGCTGGTGGTGGGATTGTCTAAAAAACTCAACCATCAATAACCCTCGTAAATCACACTTCTTTAACAATAAAAAGTGTCTGAAAAAACCCAAATTATCTTTGACTTTATAAGATACACAGAGCTAAGCCTGAGAGTCACAAACCTACCTGAAAACAACTCTGTCTGGGAAATATTTACATTTGTAATCTTTCACATTCCTCAGCCTTATTTTCAGAATGACCACGTCGTCCTTTTTGGAACCATCTGATATGGGGATGGAAGCTGGAAACAGAGAAATGTGCACAGGAGCATCAGGACTGAGGGGTGGGGGGCGCTGTCCGCAAAGCTGACCAGGGCCACGCACCTCCTCAGGGCTCTGCCGTGCTGCTCACGGGCGCACCTCCAGTGTTGTCAGGGCGGGCTCTGCATGGAAAGTCAGATTTTCCCACAGGTTACTTACAAGCAATTCCTAAGTATTTCCTAAGTAGTTCCTGCTCTTTATGTCACTTAGCTGAGGCAAGTGTCTCTAAGCATGTACATTTCTTAGTAATCTAAGTGTCTGGTGCAAAGAATAATTAGAGACAAAACAAAACGACCCAGTTTCCCTGCCACCACAGAGCCTGCTCACAAGAAGACTCCGAGACAGCCAGAGGAAATGGTGTGCGAGGAGCCAATGCTGAACACGACATTTTGTTTGGGTTTCATTTCTGGGTCCAGTGGTTGGTGCCAGGAATCCAAGCTCAGGCCTCAGGAACGCAGAGCATGTGTGCTGTCCCGGGAGCCGCAGCCTCGCCCGAAAATAAGACTTCAGACGGAAACACTCTCGAGGCATCCATATTGACTCCAACAACTGTGTTCATAACAGCTTTAGTAATAACAGTCAAAAATGGAAACTATCACAAAGTAAAAATGTAGTGCTAGGAAGGGCTCTGGAGCCACAGGACAGCGGGGAGGGTGCTTGCCTGCACACAGCCGTCTCAGGTTTGATTTCTGGCACCCCATGTGGTTCCCTGAGCCCGCCAGGAGTGATCCCTGAGCACAGAGCTAGGAGTCCCCTCAGCACCTCGGTGTGGCTCAAAAATGAAACAAAAATTACTGCTGGGCTTCCGGTGACATGGATTGAGTATCACACATGCCACGAAGGTGCCCGACAAGCCGGAGACGGGCAGGAGCTCTGCAGATGTGGAAATCATATGTACATGTCACACCTGTTGAGCTGCACACCAAGATCTGTGCACCTGACTGTGCACCCCATATGGTCCCCAAGCCCATCAGAAGCAATCCCTGAGCACAGACTAGGAGTTAAGCTCTGAGCACCACCGGGACTCAAAACCCCAAATAAGTAAATAACCAAAAAATTGTTTTAAATGACCGACGAAAACATCTTCTGAATACTTAAAAGTACCAAGTCTAGGGGATGGAGTGATAGTCCAGCAGGTAGGGGGTTTGCTTTGCACACGGCCGACTTGGGTTCGATCCCGGCATCCCATATGGTCCCGAGCACGGCCAGGAGTAATTCCTGAGTGCAGAGACAGGAGTAACCCCTGAGCATCACCGGGTCTGACGCAAAAAAGCAAATAAATACATAAAAAAAATGTTTGTTTTAAAAAATACCAAGTTTCATACTTCTTTAAAATTTACCCTCTCTAGAATTTACCCCCAAAGGAAAAAGCTGAAACATTAGAAAATCTCAAGGCAGCAATGACCATCAGATACAACCCACCGTGCTTGTGGTTTTCTGTGTCCATCCTGGAGTTATTGGCTCTTTCAGGGTCCTTGTCTCCTGGCTGGGCGCTCGGAAGACCAGCGACATCTTCCACTGGAGCAGGCTCCTGGAGAGAGGAGACGAGGTGAACTCTGAGCCTCAAGGAGAGGGGCAGAAACGGGCAGCATCAGTCCCTGGCTGCAGGGCTCCCATCTGGAGTGACAGGCAGGCAGTGCCTTCTACCAGGGCTCATACCACTGCTGGCCTGATTGGGGGGGGGGGGGTGGGGGCTGAAGACCATGGTCTGCTGCCTTGGTGTGGGTCGACGTCTGCATGAGAAGTACAGTTAAGAATACTGTAATCATATCAGGAGGTCTTGTCAAAGGTGGAGATTATCACAAACGTGTGGGAGTCAGAGTTTAGGTAAGACAGAAAATGGAACAGGGGGCTAACAATAGTCGGGGTACTGATGCCAACCTAGAACTGAGCATTAAATAGAGGCAAAAGGATACAAATGACAACCTTTTTAATGTATGTTCTGTAATCCATAGTCTGGAAGGGAAGGAAAAGAGAAAGAGAGAGAAAGGGAAAGAAATAAAGAACCTGCCATGGAGCAGGGCTGGGGAAGGGGGAGGGAACCGGGATGTTGGTGGTGGGAGATGGGCACTGGTGGAGGGACGGGTGCTGAAACACTGTATGTTAATTGTATATCTTTTTATTTGTATATCTCACGTGGTATAATAAAATACTTAAAAAAAAAAAAAAAAAAAAGAATACTGTAATCACAAAACCTCAAGAACAGTAAAGGAAAAGGAGTAAGTTTTAAAGAATCTTACTCTTTTACGATTTGAAGAAACAAACTAAAAGTTTTGTTGTATTTTAACACATTAAAAATACAGGGGCCAGAGTGATAGTCCAGCGGGTAGGGGCGTTTGCCTAGCACGCAGCCGACCCGGGTTTGATTCCCCGGCATCCCATATGGTTCCCTGAGCACCGCCAGGAATAATTCCTGAGTGCAGAGCCAGGAGTAACCCCTGAGCATTGCCAGGTGTGACCCAAAAGAAAAAAAAATACAACAATGTTGCAGTGCTTGAGTGATAATACAGCAGGCACAGCAACTGTTTTGTATGATGGCTGACCTGTATTTAATTCCTGGCCTCCAATATGATCTGCCAGGAGTGAGCGCTGAGCACAGCTGGGTGTGGCCGTGGAGCAAAGCAGAACATGCACTTTCTCAGGGCCAGGAGTAATGGCACAGGGGTTGGGGCACCTGTGCTGAGGCAGCCAAGCCCACCTGCATCTTCCAGCATCCCTGCAGACCCCTTCAGGCACGGCCCCGCAAGCCCCGCACTGCGGCCCGAGCAGCACCATGCCTGCGGCCCTAGCACTGAACTGCTCGCCCAGTGCGCTGAGGATGGCTGGGAGTGCCTCTGGGCTCCCCGAGCCTCGCTCGGAACTCCCCAAAAAATTACTATCAATTTTATCTCTCTATCTATCTCTATCTATCTCTATCTATCTATCTATCTATCTATCTATCTACTACTATCTATCTATCTACTATCTATCATCTATCTATCACTACTACTTCATTATCTATCTATCTATCTATCTATCTATCTATCTATCTACTATCTATCTATCTATCTATCTATCTATCTATCTATCTTCTCATCTATCTATCTATCATCATCTATCTATCTATTATCATCTATCTATCTATCTATCTATCTATCTATCTATCTATCTATCTATCTATCTATCTATCTATCTATCTATCATCTATCTATCTATCTATCTATCATCTATCTATCATCTACAATCTATCATCTATATCATCATCTATCTATCATCTATCTATCATCTATCTATCTATCCCTATCTATCTATCACCTATCTATCTATCTATCATCTATCTATCTATCTATCTATCTATCTATCTATCTATCTATCTATCTATCTATCTATCTATCTATCTATCTATCTATCTATCTATCTATCATCTATCTATCTCTATCTATCTATCATCTATCTATTCATCTATCATCTATCTATCTATCTATCTATCTATCTATCTATCTATCTATCTATCTATCTATCTATCTATCTATCTATCTATCTATCTATCTATCATCTATCTATCTATCATCTATCTATCTATCATCTATCAATCTATCATCTATCTAATCATCTATCTATCATCTATCTATCTATCTATCTATCTATCTATCTATCTATCTATCTATCTATCTATCTATCTATCTATCTATCTATCTATCTATCTATCTATCATCTATCTATCATCTATCTATCTATCATCTATCTATCTATCATCTATCTATCTATCTATCTATCTATCTATCTATCTATCTATCTATCTATCTATCTATCTATCTATCTATCTATCTATCTATCTATCTATCTATCTATCTATCTATCTATCTATCATCTATCTATCTATCATCTATCTATCTATCATCTATCAATCTATCTCATCTATCTATCTATCTATCTATCTATCTATCTATCTATCTATCTATCTATCTATCTATCTATCTATCTATCTATCTATCTATCTATCATCTATCTATCAATCATCTATCTATTCTATCTTTATCTATCTATCTATCTATCTATCTATCTATCTATCTATCATCTATCTACTCTATCTATCTATCTATCTATCTATCTATCTATCTATCTATCTATCTATCTATCTTCTATCATCTATCTATCTATCTATCTATCTATCTATCTATCTATCATCTATCTATCTATCATCTATCAATCTATCATCTATCTATCTCTATCTATCTCTATCCTATCATCTATCTATCTATCTATCATCTATCTATCTATCTATCTATCTATCTATCTATCTATCTATCTTATCTATCTATCTATCTCTTCTCTATCTATCTATCTATCATCTATCTATCTATCTATCTATCTATCTATCATCTATCTATCTATCTATCTATCTATCTATCTATCTATCTATCTATCTATCTACCATCATCTATCTATCTATCTATCTATCTATCTATCATCTATCTATCTATCATCTATCTATCTATCATCTATCTATCATCTATCATATCTATCTATCTATCTATCTATCTATCTATCTATCTATCTATCTATCTATCATCTATCTATCTATCTATCTATCTATCTATCTATCTATCTATCTATCTATCTATCTATCTATCTATCTATCTATCTATCTATCTATCTATCTATCTATCTATCTATCTATCTATCATCTATCTATCTATCATCTATCTTTATCTATCTATCTATCTATCATCTATCAATCTATCTATCTATCTATCTATCTATCTATCTATCTATCTATCTATCTATCTATCTATCTATCTCATCTATCTATCTATCTATCATCTATCTATCTATCTATCTAATCTTTTTGCTTTTCGGGTCACACCTGGCAATGCTCAGGAATTACCCTAGCAGTGCTCGGGGGACCATATGGGATGCCGGGGATCAATCCCGGTCAGCTGCATGCAAGGCAAACGCCCTACCCGCAGGACTATCGCCTCCAGCCCCTACTATCAATTTTTAAAGGCAATACTAGAACTCTCATGGAAAAGGCTCCATGGTCTTTGCATCTCCTCTTGTTTCTGAAAGCACGCAGTGTATCAGTACACTGTGGTTCAATTTCCATTTTTCTGATGACTAATGAAGTTAAGTCCCTTTTTGGACTCATGGCTAACAGATAATGTGAAATACATGGGCCTTTTGCCCCATTTTCTACTAGGCGTTGGCCACTTTCTTCCAGGCTGGAAGTTCTCCATCCGGGCGATGGGAGGGGCACATGTGCTGCCCTGGCCCCGCTCCGGGACCACCAGAGCCTCTGCATTGCCAAGGGGCCGGGCGGCGCCGGGCAGCAGCTCTGATCCCAGCGCACCAGAAACATGATCCTCAGTGCACCAAACATCCGCGGGAGTAGCCCAGGTGCTGCTGAAAGAGCAGAATCAGTAAATACAGGGGACGCACATTCTGGCCCCTGGCCCCTGCAGCAGCATAGACGAGGGTCAGAATCCTGCCCCAACTGGGACAAGTCAGGTCCCAGGGCACTGCACTGTGCTCGGGCACGGCAGAGTACAGCCGTCCACGCCTCCTCTAGGGTCCCCCTGTGTCCAGTCTGCTGAAAATACGGCTCGCCGACTACATCAACAATGTATGCACTTTTCTCTGTGTGTGCTAATCGTCAATAAAAATTTCAATTCATTCTATGAATGCTGGAGAGAGCGCAGGGGGTTAAGGCACTTGCCTTGCACATGGGTCACCCCAGTTCAACCCCCAGCACCTCACACGGTCCTCCTAATCCCTACTGGAGTGATGCCTGAGCACAGCAGAGTGTGGCCCAAACAGCCTTCCCTCCCCACTTCCCCTGAATTACTTATACACAAAACAGTACCTTCATGTTGTTGATTTTTTTCATGTAGGGGGTGTAATTCACCTACCAGTGCTCAAGGGTTACTCCTGGCTCTGCACTCAGGATTTACTCCAGCAGGGCTCAGGGGACCATACAGGATGCCGGGGACTGAACCTGGTCAGCAGAAGTAAGGCAACCACGCCCCCCCTGTACTATTGCTCTGGCCATGGATTTGTCTTTTTAATAATCCACCATTAAAGGGAAGTGCAAGTTAGGATGTGGATTAAACAAGATTGTCAAAATTTTAATAATTATTGAAGCTACATGCTGGTACATGGAAACTTACTAAATACTTCTATTTCCATGAAAAAAATAAACCCTTCACACTGGGCAGCCTTGTTTCCACAAGAAAGGGAGGTTAGAATCCACTTACGTGATCTGGCTGAGGTGTTCTTCACAGGCTGGCACTTTCGCTCTCTGTATAACTTCTCCAGTTGTTCTGTATGTTCGGAATTGTCAACGCCCATTCCCATTGACAGAATTTCAGCCCGAACATTATAATCAATGATAGAAGTTTTCAAATTGCAAAGTTTGGTGATGTGCACCTGGAGTCAAAGCAAACAGGCGCCAGAAGCACAGCGAGCTGAGGGAAGCCCCCTCACTCAGGGCCGCCCCTAGCCCCGTGCACAAGCATTTCCCCATACCTGATGGGTCTCTAGAATCCACCAGAAACCAATCCCACCTGCAGAACTAGCACCGGGTCTGGACTGAGGTCAAGAGCGAAGCCTGCACTTGGCAGGGTTCTCTTCACAAGGTGACCCTAAATTGGTACCTTCAGGTACCCAGGAAGGGCCTCACAACAGGGTCCTAAGTCTCGTGTTAGCATGACGGCTTCTCTTTCTGGCTAGCAAAACACTTTGCTCCATTTCCAGTGATGTAGAGAAAGGAAAGCCGATGATCTGCAGCCGCCCAGCCCCCGCAGCCAGTGGGGAGGAGACAGGCTGGCAAGGACCAGGGACCCTCCTGAGCACCCCCTCAACATGTGCGCCTAGCTGCAGCGTCGCAAGAGCCTTCCTCCAGGCAAACACGCTGAAGTGGGGCAAGAGGCCACAGGCTGGGGCGTCTCCTCCTGGCCCAGCTCCCTGGGGAGCAGCAGAAGGGTGCCCAGGCTTCCCGGCCTATCCTACTCTCAGGGCCAGTCACCAAGTCTCGGCCGAGATGCCCAGCCCTCCACTCACCTGTACCAGGAACCCTGGCTGTCTCCCCGAGAGTCAATATCCAAAGTCCCCGTCAGAATGGCAAGGCTTCTTGCATTTTATACACGTGTGAAAAGTAAGATTGTACTTTGGAAATACACTCCTCTAAACCTTATAATCATAATAGCCAGGATTCAACCCTAACACTGAGAGTCTGAACAGGAGCATTTTTGCTGCCGGTGCGGGCACGAGGGGGAGCAGAGGCCCTGGGCCACATCACCCCACACCCCAGCAGGGCCTCAGGGAAGGGCTCTGCGAGGAGGAACCCGGGAGCCCTGCCCAGGCGCTGGCACACAGGAGGTGCTCGGTGATCCTGGTGACTGAACCAGATAAAGAGCATGACACAAGCAAAGCTCCCTGGGGGACTGGAAGGTAACACTACCATGAAGACACTGTGCGAAGGTGTCATCGTTCACAACCCATCCAAGAAGCTGGTGCTACCTAAGCTGGAGAGACATGTAGTGGTGTACAAGTAACAGGACAGAATGGTAAGAACTGGAGACTGTGTGGTAAAACAGCCCAACAGTTTCAGGCAGTTTCTGTGAAAAAAAAAAAAAAAGCTCTGTGATACAAGCGCCTGCGGTGAGTGAGTGTGTGTGTGTGTGTGTGTGTGTGTGTGTGTATGCAGCACAGGTGCATGCGTATGTGTAAGAGAGAGAGAAAGAGAAAGAGAAGTAGAAGGGTGTGTGAGAAGTAGAAGGGTGTGTGAGAGAAAATCAGACACAACCAGTGTGTGTCTATGTGTGTCTAGGCATGTGAGAGAGAGAGAGAGTGAGAGAGAGAGAAGAGAGAGAGAGAATTGTGGCTGTATGGGAGAGACAGAGAAGAATGCAACTGAGGGTTTGTGCCAGGAGGCAGCACTGAGCCTTTGGCGTGAACGTGGGCCATGTCTATGGGCAACGGGTTACAATGTACAAACCTGCCCTCAAGTAAACTAAACCACACCAACCAAACTACAGCCCACATATAAAGAAAACAAGCCTCCCTGAAACTGGGCCAAATTAATCTTAATTTATGGTAAAATTTATTCAAGTATCAAGTATTTATTCAAATATAGTTAGAATACATAAAATAATTTAAGGTACCCATTCAAAGAGATTTTTTCTTATTTTTTAACAATTTTTTATAACACCGTGAGATAGACATTTGCAAAGCTGTTCAGGACGGGATTTCAGCCATCCAATGTTGCAGCACCCCCTCCCTGCACCGTTTCCCACACCAAAGCCCCCAGTTTTCCCTCCCTTGCTCCCACCCCACCTGCCTCTATGGCAGGCACTTTCTTTCTCTCTCTCTCTCTCTCTCTCTCTCTCTCGCACATTGTGGTGTGCAGTACATACACTGAGGGGGCTATCATGCATGTCTCTTCGTCTACTTTCTAGCATCGCATCACCATTTCCAACTTTTTTTTTTTTTGCTTTTTGGTTCATACCCGGCAATGCTCAGGGGTTTCTCCTGGCTCTGCACTCAGAAATTACCCCTGGTGGTGTTCGGGGGACTATATGGGATGCGGGGATCAAACCGGGCCGGCATGGGCCGGTTGCATGCAAGGCAAACGCCCTACCCACTGGGCTATTGCTCCGTCCCCACCATTTCCAACTATTATTGGCAAATTGACCCCTTCTTTTATCTTACCTAACCTCTACCCTGCCCCCCATCTGTGGTAGATTGCTACCCCTGACATGTCCTCAAGGGTCTGTTTTGCTAGCTTTGGAGATATATAATGAGACTAATATATATATTCCTGCCCCTCGAGGTATTGCAGGTATGGCTGTCACACGGCTGTGTCAGCAGGTGGCAGACAGGAGACTGGCTTGTCTACACCCAGGGCTCTGCCCCATGGGTCCTGGGTGGTTGATGGTCTGACATAGAAAAAGACTGGGGCCCCCTGGGATGAACCCAGAGTCATGTCAAAGTCTGGCAAGCTACCCATGGTGTATTCGATATGCCAAAAACAGTAATAATAATGGACCTCATTCCCAATGAATGAGGACGTTACTGGTGTCTGCTCAAGAAGATCGATGAACAACGGAAGAGTAGTGACAATATATATTCCGCAAATGAATGCATCATTATATATCTGTCCTTTTCCTTCTGACTAATTTCACTAAGCATGATCATCTCCATTCATTTGTAGACGAATTTCATGACTTCATCAAACAGATTTTTTAATTAATTTATTTATTTTTTTGCTTTTTGGGTCACACCGGCGACGCTCAGGGGTTACTCCCTGGCTCTGCACTCAGGAATTACTCCTGGCGGTGCTCGGGGACCATATGGGATGCCAGGGATCGAATCCGGGCCGGCACAGACCAGCCGCGTGCAAAGGCAAACGCCCTACCCGCTGGGCTATCGCTCCGCCCCATCAAACAGATTTTTAAAGGAAACTATATACTCACCATTGGGTCGATCCAAACTGTATTTCCCAAAGCTAGTATCACTTTTGCATCATGTGGCTTTCCAATAATTTTATGATGAATATACCTAGTAACCTGAAAAAAATCAATTTATCCAAAGTATTAAGCCAACAGCTTACTCTGGGGCATTCACACTGCATGCAGGAGTCCAGAGCCCTAGGACTAACCCCTGTTCCCGTCCCCACGCCTGGAGCTGGGAGTGTCCCTGAGCACCACTGGGCATAGACCCCAAACCAACAGCAACGCGTTCTTGTAGAGTTACAGGAACACCGACCCATTCGTTTCAGAGGCCCCACGACCACGGCATGAGGCAGCCCTCACTCCCTTTCTCTGACACGCTCAGAGGCTGAAGCTGAGTTCCCAGCAGTCTGCCTCTGGGCCCTCCACGCTGCCCGTCTCTCTCAGGGATGCGCCGCGTCTCCTCCGGGCTGTCGACCTGCCTTCATAGTGCGGCTCTTTCTTCCAACACAACAGCTCCTGCTGCTCCCAAGGAGGGGTCACAGCCCAGCAGCCCCACTGCGCTCAGTACCGAGCCAGGGCTCCTTTTCCTGACACCTGACTGCTTTCACCTCCAGGAAAACCGTGGCAGAAGAGCCTAGTCCAACCCCTGGGGGATGTTTTAGTTCCAAGTAAAAGCAGAAAGGATGGAAGGGAGCCAGCTCATCACAATCTGGTGGTTCTCTCCCCCGTCAACTGTAAACTGGGAAGAAAATCTTCCTGTTCTTTTTCCAAGACCCCTTTTTCCTTCCTGCTAACAGCTACATGCACCAGCACACAACGGACACTGGGCAAGTGCTCTGCAGAAAAAAAAAACACTTATGGTGGGCCAGAGCAATAGTGCAGAGGGTACGGTGCATGCCTAGCACGTGGCTAACCTGGGTTTGATCCCCGGCATCCCATACGGTCCGCTCAGCCTGCCAGGAGTAATTCCTGAGTGCAGAGCCAGGAGCAGTAACCCCTGATATCTCTGGGTGTGCCCCTCAACCCCCCAGAAGAAATCAATAGGGTTAGAGAGACAGGACAGCAGCAGGGTGGTTGACCCTGGCACGTCTGATGCCTGGCACTCTGTGTGGTCTTCTGAGCCTACCCAGTGGCCCCAGAGCACAGAGTCAGGAAGCACCAAGCACGGCCATGTGAGACCCAAAAACCAGCCAAAGAAACAAACAGAAAAAAAGGCAGGGGGAACAGTGATTCTCAGAAAAGTATTCTAGGTTTTGTTTTTAACTTACTCAGCCCTACTTGGCAGTCAGTGCTCAGGACTCACTCCTGGAGGGTCTGGAGGATGCTGGGGATCACAGGCAGGTCAGCAGCATACAAGGCGAACACTGTACCACCCCGCTGTACTATGTCTCTGAACTACAAAGTTATTTTTCACCAAATCCAGTAGTAAAGAACTTGGTACAAATGCTGACCAACGTGTATTGAGGAAATACTCATTTGTGTACTGTCTGGCTACTATCTAATCTAGTTCACAACCCAAACCGTTTTCACTCTGCCAGTTGCAAAGAATTATTTTACATCCTCCCAAGAAGATAAAACAAAACGAGTGAAAGTTCCTTTGAAGAACAGAGAGCCTCGTTATGACCAGGACCGACTACCGACTACCCTGGTGATGAGCGAAGGCTGTGCCTGCCCGTCCCCAGCACCTTGGACAGCGCAGGGCCCCTGGGCACACCCCTTTCCTTGCCTTGGTGCTGACCCAGTGTCACTGGCGACCCTCAGTACCCTCCAGACAGGGCCCAGTGGAGGCAGATCCCGTCTGATTCCTCTCCAGGAAGGCCTGTCACCGACAGGGCAGCCGCTTCCATAGGTCTTATAAGGTTTTCCAAAGGCCAATGAACTTTGTCCCCATCAACGTTTCAGACTGATTCTTCATCTCTGAGTGACAGTGGCCCAGACCAGCAGGGGGCTGTGCACTTGGCGGGGGCTCCTGTGTGAGCATCAAGGCAGCCTGGCCCATGACCTCAGAGGCCTCCCCTTTTGCCTAGGGTTCCTGTGAGATGCGTTCCGACTGTCGCAAAGCTCACCTTTGGGTTCCATTCCATCTCTCACTGTCCGCGGGCTTCACTCTACACACGATAAACTCCACGGCCTGGGGGGCAGCGTGTGGAAATGTTCCGGCAGGTGCAGCAGCTGGTCCTGTGTGACAAGCCCCGTCCTGCCCTCGTCTATAAACTTGACCAGGACATTGTCCAAGACACAAGGGTCTTCTCTGGGGCTCTTCTCCAGCACCTGCACCCTGGAGAGTAAGGGTGGCGCCACTTTATTTTATTCATTTATTTTTCCTTTTTGGGTCACACCCAGCGATGCTAAGGGATTACTCCTGGCTCTGCACTTAGGAATTACTTCTGGCGGTGTTCGGAGGACCATATGGGATGCTGGGATTGAACCTGGGTTGGTCGTGTGCAAGGCAAACGCCCTCCCCGCTGTGCCATTGCTCTGGCCGCACGGTGGTGTCACTTTAACAGAGACTGACTTACCACAGGCAAAAGAGTGAAAGTCTGAACCGTTTTTATGGTTTTATTTCATTGCAGAGATTAAGTCACTTGAACTTTCAAGAGTACTCAGTGACAGTATATTTAATTAAAACATACTTGAGGATTTGAAAAATTTATGCTCAACTTTTTGCACAGAGCAAATCCCCTTTTAAGAACAACCAGAGGAAGAGAGCAGATTCCGTTTTTCGAAGATTCTCTGCCCTGCTCTCTGCTGGAGCCTGTGGTGCACTGGAGGGCAGTGATGCCTGACTCTGCTGCACATCAGATGGTCGCCAAGATCCGGCTGGCTTCTCTCAAATGGGAATGACGCCCAGTTTACAGGGCTTCTGTCAGGGAGAAGCGCTAGAGACAGTACCTGTGGCCCAGAGAGACCCAGGTCAGTGCACGTGGCCTAGAGAGCCCCAGAACAAAACACACACATGCACATGCGCCGCACACACACGCATATGAACACACACACACACACACACACACACACGGTGGCACAATGGGCTGGCAGGAATCCCCATTCAGAGGAGCATCACGGGTACAGTGGGACCAGAACAGGCGCTGGCGACTGCCTTGCGCTCACCCGACCCAGGCACCTCATATAGGTCCCCCTAAGCTCACCAGGGGTGAGGCCTGAGCACTGAGCCAGGAGACAGCCTGAGCACTGCCAGGTGCAACAAAAACATATACAGGGTTTAATGTTACGCCAAGATTTTTCGTGCTTCACAGCTTTTAGAGACAAGTACACAGACTCTTTACCTATGAAAAACTGCTTTTTCTGCCAATCCATATAATCCAAATTTCTCCACCTTCTCAAGGGTGGTTTTGTTACTGGAATCTTCCAGGTACGTGTTCATCTCAGCACTCAGGGCCGCACATGGGTCCGTGTGGCCATCGAGCACACGACCAAAGTATCTCTTGCGCTCAAAATATAAAAGGGTATTATCTGAAACGTACACATTAAGCGTAGTCAGGAAGCAATCTAAATCCAAACGCATCTGCAGGAATCAGCACATCAGAGCACAAAACACCAACAAGGACTCAGAAACAAGCCAGAAAACTAGCCCCCCAAATAACAGTGAAAACTTATCGCCATATAAAGTTCCAATTTAAATCTACTGAAAGATTTCTAGGTGTAAATATTGTGTAAATTATTATAAATATTATTAAAATATCTTGAAACATCATTATTTGAGGCAAACATTCTGCTTACTTTTGTAAAAATGATTTGTAAGAGGCCTTAAAATAGCAGCATCTGTCTCCTGAGATTGTTCAGACCCTGGTTCTTGCAACAACCAGTGTTCTGTGTCTGAAACACTGGGGGGACAGAGAAACCATGTCCACTGGGGGCTCAACAACTGGGAGAGGAGAGGCATGCACAGCCGGGGCGGGGGGGCACACGGTCACGCATGCGGCCAGTCAGTGGGAGCAGAGTGTGGTGGGGCTTTCCCGCCAGCAGCCATTTCATTCTCTTCCTTGCTCTGGTATCGCTATCACTATCACTATCTTCCCGTTCATCATCGATTTGCCTCGAGCGGGCCCCAGTAACATCTCCATATGTCCTGTCTCATGCTAGTAGAGCCCAAGGCATCTGCTTGCTCCAGGAACATAAAGAGCCCCAATCCATTCCGGAATGAGGTCTATAATTGTTATTGGTATTTGGCATATATCAAATACAACACGGGTAGCTTGCCAGGCTCTGCCGTGCAGGTAGCATACTCTTGTAGGCACCTCTAAGTCCAGCATTTATTGATGAACCGGCGCAGCCGCAAGCGGCCGCGTGAGCCGGGCGCTGATAGGCTGGTCTGCTGGGTGGAGGTCTGACGAGAGAGAAGTCCGGATGTGGAAAATGGAGGCCCTCATGGAGTGGGGGGTCTTCTGGCTTGTTGCGAGGCTCTGCTGGGATGGTGGGCCAGGGCTAGAACCCACCATCCCCTCCCGGGCGCCCTCATGAGCGGCTGGTCACAGGGGAGAGCCAGTAGCAGCTCTGCCCCATGTCTGCAAGTCTCTGGACCGGCATACCTGAGCCGGATTTAAGAAAGACTGCTGCAGGGTGGAACCTCGATGAGCCGGGTGCTGATAGGCTGGTCTGCTGGGTGGAGGTCTGACGAGAGAGAAGTCCGGATGTGGAAAATGGAGGCCCTCATGGAGGGGGGGTCTTCTGGCTTGTTGCGAGGCTCTGCTGGGATGGTGGGCCAGGGCTAGAACCCACCATCCTCCCGGGCGCCTCATGAGCGGCTGTTCACAGGGAGAGCCAGTAGCAGCTCTGCCCCATGTCTGCGAAGTTTACCACCGTAATCCAATATAATGAAAGAACTCTCGCTCTGGTGAGAACTTGGACCATACAAGAGAGCCCATGTCTCCCCACCAAAGAGAAAGGATCTCAGCCGAGAGGAGTCCTACCCAAAAGAAGGGGAAAAGGGGCTGGAGCGATAGCCCAGCGGGTAGGGCGTTGCCTTGCGCGGCTGGCCCATGCCGGCCTGGGTTCAATCCCGGCATCCCATATGGTCCCCGAGCACTGCCAGGAGTCATTCCTGAGTGCAGAGCCAGGAGAAACCCCTGAGCATCGCCGGTGTGACCCAAAACCAAAAAAAAACCTTGCTCTGGTACCAGCCGAATCACCTTTCCAGTGGTGGAGCGCAGGAAAAACAACTTTCAGTGTTTTTTTTTCAGGGGGAGCTAGTTTTGCATAATTTTATGGGTGTGTCCCCCCATTTTTAGGCTGGCAAGCGCCTGTTCTTCAGTGCATCCTCTCTAGCTATTTGGATGCTGGAGAAGGGCAAGCTGGAACTGAAACCGGAATTAAGTAAACATCACAGCCCACTACTGAGGCAGTGACTTCGCTGTCAGGTTTAAGATCCTCCCTTCAAGATAAAGCTGGTGGCCACTTCAAGGCTTGCTGGGAAAACTAATGTTTCAGCAAAGTGGTGTTTCGTTGTTTGTTTGGGGCCACACACAGAGGTGCCCAAGGCACCATATGTGGTGCCAGGGATGGAGCCCAAGCTTGCCACATGCAAAGTAAGCACCCTACTCACTGAAGCACTGATTCTGAAAACCTAGTAACTTGCAACACACGCAAGTTTTCTTAGCACCCTATAATGAGTCACTGACCTGGTCTCCCCACAGGCTGGCTAAGACCAGGGCTGGGTCTCCAAGAGAAGTGGTTGGTCTAGACCCCTAATGTGCCCTGGGGCCTGGCCTCAGTACGGAACCTGTCGGTCCTTGGCCCATAAGCATTCCACATCCGGGATCCGGTGAAACTGCCTTCAGTTTTGGAATTCATTATTAGGAATGACATATTCCTAATAGTCCTCAAGTGGAAACAACATCCTTTCCTAACACAAAACATTTGATGAAGTCATCCATTCATTCTCAGCTTAATCCTTGGAAAACCAGCACTTTCCAAGGATCCATGCCTATCATCAGACTAACAGCTGTACACGAAGAATGGAAGTCATCATTACATTCCACTAAGATTCTCTTGAAAATATGGAATATGTCCATTAAAATAACCAGTAATCATTCAACAAAAGGACTTGCCACAGAACTTACTTTAATGTATCCAAACTTGGGGAGAGCCTGGTTTGAAAATTTCCTTGGCACGTCCATTTCTGGATTAATATGGTGCCGATCAGGACAGATCCTTTTGTCTCTGAAAATAAGGTAACTCGATGTTTTACAGTAAATGAAAACAACCCAGCTATATGCATTTTTTCTTAACTTTTGGGAAGGTCCTGGAGATTCAACCCTGGGCACCACACATGCAACGTATGCATTCTGCTGCTAACACACATCCCTGACCTCACATAATCTCAATATTCAAATAAACTGAAAGCATTCATTGCGAAAATTACATGGGGATAAAAGGACTTCTACTCCCAGCACTTTAAAAATAATTAAAATATTCAGCTGACACTAAGAATATGTAAGTAAGTGGAAAGGGTCCTATAATTTAATGCTAAACAAGTTTTAAAGCACTCCTTTATTCCAGCCTACACAGTCTCCAATGCAATATATAAATGAACAAAACTTATTTCCAATACACTCTGAATCAGAAACACGTCAAAGGAACCCTTAAGTCCAGGTAGCCCCTAACCCAGGGTCCTTCCTCTACCCAAGACTCTTTAACTGAGGCTGAGCTGCGGCTTCAATGTAAACACTCTATTAAGGCATTACAGAAATTAAGACTAATAACCTACTTCATATGCCAAACTTCTAAGAAGTTATGGTCGACTTCAACACCTTTAATGCTACCCCACTACGTATCAGACATCCCATCCAATCCCATCAGCGATAGGCATATGTCTGATCAGGGCCATTATCTGTTAAAGACAGAGAGAAACTGCAGTCCCCACACTGATTTGTGAAATTAATGCAGTTGCTACCAAAGTTCAAGCAGGGATTTTCGAAGAAATCCATAGGGCCATGCTTATATGTATAAAGACATACACTAGACTGAGAACGGCCAGACTTCTTGGAAGCAGAGCATAGCTGAATATGCACGGAGCCCAGAGGAGCCCCGAGCACGGCCAGGTGCACCCCAACCCCTCACCTGCTCAGTCCCTACCAAAGGGGCAGAAGAGCTGAACTGGCACATCACCAGAGGACAGTCATATGTCCCACAAACACCATTATAGGGGAGAGAAGAACTCATGGTGGTTTACCACCACACACTTGGGAAAATACTTAGTAGGTTCAGAGCAATTAAAATTCATTCCGTTCAGTAAATGGGCCTAATAAATGATCAAGCTCTTTGGAGAAAGAGAACAGATGTCTATGACATCACCCAGCAATTCCACTCTAAAGTATACCAGGGAATGTTTTCACAAAAACGGAAGGTTCGAAAGGCTTCGGAGCCCCAAACTGGAAACAACCCACAGGCCCATCAGCCAAAGCATGGCTACTATGCACCTCACTACAGTATATGTATGAGTGTACTATGAGCCTGGCTACAGTATGTGTATGAGTGTACTATGAGCCTGGCTACAATATGTGTATATGTGTACTGTGAGCCTGGCTATAGTATGTGTATATGTGTACTGTGAGCTTGGCTATAGTATGTGTATATGTGAACTGTGAGCCTGGTTATAGTATGTGTATATGTGTACTGTGAGCCTGGCTATAGTATGTGTATGAGTGTACTACTAGCCTGGCTACAATATGTGTATGTGTGTACTGTGATCCTGGTTATAGTATGTGTATATGTGAACTGTGAGCCTGGCTATAGTATGTGTGTACTTGAGCCTGGCTACAGTATGTGTATGTGTGTACCATTAGCCTGGCTACAATATGTATATGTGTACTGTGAGCCTGGCTATAGTATGTGTATATGTGTACTGTGAGCCTGGCTATAGTATGTGTATGTGTACTGTGAGCCTGGTTATAGTATGTGTATTCGTGTACTGTGAGCTTGGCTATAGTATGTGTATGTGTATACTATGAGCCTGGCTGCAGTATATGTATATGTGTACTGTGAAACTTGCTATAGCATGTGTATGTGTGTACTGTGAGCCTGGCTACAATATGTTTATGTGTGTACTATGAGCCTGGCTACAGTATGTTTATGTGTGTACTATGAGCCTGGCTCCAGTATGTGTATATGTGTACTATGAGCCTGGCTGCAGTATGTG
The DNA here is from genome assembly GCA_021461705.1 of Cryptotis parvus. Classification (NCBI taxonomy): domain Eukaryota; kingdom Metazoa; phylum Chordata; class Mammalia; order Eulipotyphla; family Soricidae; genus Cryptotis; species Cryptotis parvus. The sequence continues at coordinate 52,231 of JAJIBD010008086.1, forward strand.
TATGTGCGTACCATGAGCCTGGCTATAGTATGTGTATGTGTGTACTATGAGCCTGGCTACAGTATATGTGTACTGTGAGCCTGGCTACAGTATGTATATGTGTGTAGCATGAACCTGGCTACAGTATGTGTATATGTGTACCATGAGCCTGGCTACAGTATGTGTATGTGTGTACTATGAGCCTGGCTACAGTATGTGTGTGTGTGTACTATGAGCCTGGCTACAGTATGTGTATGTGTGTACTATGAGCCTGGCTACAGTATATGCGTATGTGTACTGTGAAACTTGCTATAGTATGTGTATGTGTACTATGAGCCTGGCTACAGTATGTGTATGTGTGTACTATGAGCCTGGCTACAGTATATGTATATGTACTGTGAAACTTGCTATAGTATGTGTATGTGTACTGTGAGCCTGGCTACAGTATGTGTATGTGTGTACTATGAGCCTGGCTACAGTATGTGTATGTGTGTACTATGAGCCTGGCTACAGTATATGTATATGTGTACTGTGAAACTTGCTATAGTATGTGTATGTGTACTGTGAGCCTGGCTACAGTATGTGTATGTGTGTACTATGAGCCTGGCTACAGTATGAGTATGTGCGTACCATGAGCCTGGCTATAGTATGTATGTGTATTCTATGAGCCTGGCTACAGTATATGTGTACTGTGAGCCGTGCGTATAGTATGTGTATGTGTGTAGCATGAGCCTGGCTACAGTATGTATATGTGTACTGTGAGCCTGGCTATAGTATGTATGTGTGTACTATGAGCCTGGCTACAGTATGTGTATATGTACTGTGAGCCTTGCTATAGTATGTGTATGTGTGTACTATGAGCCTGGCTACAGTATGTGTATATGTGTACCATGAGCCTAGCTATAGTATGTATGTGTGTGTACTGTGAGCCTGACTACAGTATGTATATGTGTGTACTATGAGCCTGGCTACAGTATATATGTGTACTTGTGAAACTTGCTATAGTATGTGTATGTGTACTGTGAGCCTGGCTACAGTATGTGTATGTGTGTACTATGAGCCTGGCTACAGTATGAGTATGTGCGTACCATGAGCCTGGCTATAGTATGTGTATGTGTGTACTATGAGCCTGGCTACAGTATATGTGTACTGTGAGCCGTGCTATAGTATGTGTGTAGCATGAGCCTGGCTACAGTATGTGTATATGTGTACTGTGAGCCTGGCTATAGTATGTGTATGTGTGTACTATGAGCCTGGCTACAGTATGTGTATATGTACTGTGAGCCTTACTATGGTATTGTATGTGTGTACTATGAGCCTGGCTACAGTATGTGTATATGTGTACCATGAGCCTAGCTATAGTATGTGTATGTGTGTACTGTGAGCCTGGCTACAGTATGTATATGTGTGTACTATGAGCCTGGCTACAGTGTGTGTATATGTGTACCGTGAGCCTGGCTGTAGTATGTGTGTATGTGCCCCTCCAGGCACAAGGGCAGGGGTCCGAGGGACTCTTGAGGGAACGACTCCAGAGCTGGGCGGTGCAGCCGGCAGCGCCCCTCTGAGTGTTGTGTCCCAATTTCAAAGGATGACAGACTTACTTGCAAAACCCAAAAGCCTTAAGATACGGGCAAAGAGGCCTTTGTGCTTTCTTGTGTTCTTTGGCTTCCAGGACTCCTGCAGTGAACTCGTACAGCTCGGATGGGATCTTGGCGTCTGCTCGCTCCAAGTAGCGCAGAACGCCGACCGCGTGGCATGCAGTCCTCTCCGTTAGCAGCAAGACAGACTTGGTTTTCCTCTCGTCCTGCTCTGCGGGGAGACCCCTGAAGGCGGAGGAGAACGAGGCAACTCCATCACCCAGAGCGACCCGAGGGCTCGTTTTTTTCATCACATGGGGAAATATCAACGGCACAGAGAGAGAGAGAGAGAGAGAGAGAGAGAGAGAGAGAGAGAGAGAGAGAGAGATAATAAAAGTTCACCACACCTGTTCCGTTATACTCTGAAAATGGTCAGACATGCAATAGAGGCGACCACCGAATAGTTTGGGCAGGAAGGAAAGCTGAAGTGGATCACGCAGGTGGCGTCAGTGATGGCCAAGAGAGGGATGCAGTCGTCTGTCAAGGCTGGAGAGAGGGTAATGACCAGTCAGGTGTGCCTGAACTCTCACTGGACCCATGGGTGATTCCAATAACCACACAACACATTTCTTTTTGTTTGTTTGGGGGCCACATCAGGCAATGCTCAGGCTACTCCTGGCTCTGCACTCAGGGATCACTCCTGGCGGTGCTCTGGGGACCATATAGGGTGCTGGGGATCAGATCCAGGCTGGCCACATGCAAGGCAAACATGCTGCCAGCTGCACTATCACTCCTGCCCCAATCTGTACTTTGTAAATGTAATTTTCCTGTTATTCCCCCGAAAAAAAGTCACAGTCCAGTGACACAATCAGAAAAAAGCGACCTTCATTTTAGCTTGAAAGCTGCCTCTCATTACAGACACAGGCTGCCCACATATAATTTTAAGTTTTATACTTCTAGTATTGAATTTTTTGTCTTTGATTTTTTGGGCCACACCTGGGAATGCTCAGGGGTTACTCCTGAATCACTTTGGTGGTGCCCAGGGACCATCTGGGATGGCGGGGTCAGAACTTACCTGCTGTGTCCCTCTAGTACGAAGGTTAATAATCATCTCTGCTCGTGTTTCATTTGAGCAGAATTATCTGTCGCTGAACCTCAATTATCTGTCCTTAGTCTGGGGGGGCTGACACCTAGGCGTCACTTTCGCCACATTCTCAGTATGTGTCAGTATGTTCGAGAAAGAGGCGCCTGGGGGTGACACACTCACCAACAAGAGCCCCTTAGCTCTGCCTTCTCTAGACACAAGGGGAAACTGAGACACTTACCTAACACAATAGTGAGAGCCCGGAACTTAACTTCTTCTTCCACTGCTCTAAAACACTCTTCAAGTTAAAGATCAAGTCTTTGTGCATTTTCAGGCAAAATACGGAATTGCTCTCTATGACCTAGAGAGGAAACCAAAGAGGCCAGTTCCCAGTCAGTGAAGCAGACTGTTCTCGTCCACTGCCACTAGAAAGCTAACCATGCGCTACTACTGCACCGCGTGGTTAGATTCAGACCCACTGAACCTGCAGAGTGAGTTGACAGTACTGAAACAGATTAGGAGATTCTATAGTTTATAGCTAGACATTTGTTCAAGTGAAACCGATAGCAAATGTTTTTCACTGAGCTTCTATTTGACCCAGCAGTCCGCTGCTGGGAATATACTCGTGGCCAAACAACACAGCAGAAAAAGCCACCTGCACTCCTGTGTTTACTGCAGCGCGGTTCTCCACTGCCGGCATCTGGAAACACCTGAGTACCCGAGAACAGACGACAGGATAATGACACTATGGTATAGCTACACAATCAAACACGAAGCAGCTGTTAAGGAAAACGAAGTCGTGAGATTTGCTTATGGATGGACATGGAGAGTATCATGCTGAGTGAAATCAGTCAGACCAGAGGGACAGACAGAATGCACTCATTTGCGGGATAGTTAAAAAATCGTACCATGTGAATAATACCCAAGGGCCATAGAAACAAGGGCCCAGGAGACTGAGCCATGGCTGGAAGCTGCCTCAGAGGTGAAGGGGAGTGCAGTTAGGACAGAGAAGGGTCCTCTATGACAGTGATAGTCGGAAATGATCACCCTGAACAAAAAACTGAGGGCTGAAAGGAGGTAAAGAGATATGTATGATCCCCTTTCAGTAACAGTACTGCTGATCAGTGCAAAGAGAAAAATGAGAGAGAGAGAGAGAGTGTCTACCATAAAGACAGGCTGTAAGGTCAGCAGCAGGTGGGGCTGGAGGCTGGGTTGGAAATGGGGAAGGAAACTGGGGGCAACGGTGGCAGGAAATGTGCACTGGTGAAGGGACGGGTGTTGGAACACTGTATGACTGAAACTCAATCATGAGCAGCTTTGTAACTGTATATCTCTAGGTGTTTCAATTGAAAAATTGTTTTAATTATTTTTCCTCCTTTAAAATGATGTTAGGGGCCAGAGCGGATAGCACAGCGGGTAGGGAATTTGCCTTGCATGCAGCCGACCGGGGTTTGATCCCCAGCATCCCATATGGTCCCCTGAGCTCCGCCAGGAGTAACCCCTGAGCATTGCCGGTGTGACCAAAAAAATAATGTTCTACACTTTTTACAAATTAGGGTGTAGAGTGTCCCCTTTTCTCCGTATCCATGCCAGCACTTGTTGTTCTTGCTCTTTTTTTTTTTTTTTTGGGTCACACCCGGCAATGCTCAGGGGTTACTCCTGGCTCTGCACTCAGGAATTACTCCTGGCTGTGCTCGGGGGACCATATGGGACGCCGAGAGTTGAACCTGGGCGGCCAGGCCGCACGTTGCAAACACCCTACCCACTGGGCTATCGCTCCGGCCCGTTCTTGCTCTTTTGGGTATGTGCCAGTCTCTGTGGTGTGATGTATTTGTTGTTGTTTTGATTTGCATCTCTCTGTGAGTAATGATAATGAGAATTTTTTCATATGTCTTTTGGCCATTGAACTTCTTCCTTACTAAAGTTTTCTGTTCTTTCTTCTCCCCATTTTTTGATGGGGTTGGTTTCTTCTTCTTAAAGTTCTACTAGTCCTGATATATTCTGGTTTACCCCTTTCTGTATTGTAAATAAATAAATGTAAAAAGCAATAAATAAAAATAAAATACTAATATTAATAAATATAATAAAAATTAAAAATTAGGTGTAGAACTTAAAAATCCTAAAGATTAAAGGGGATTCAGCTACCCTATGTTTTGAGTTATTTTCTGTTGACTGATCCTCTGGAACTACTCTCCAGCCTTAGGCTTATACTACGTCAACTAACTTCTGACCTGGCGGCAAACGTAGGGCATTTGTCTTGCATGCACTGACCTCGTTCAATCCCGGTTATGGTCCCTGAGCACCCCAGGAGTTTCTGGCAAAGCCAGTAGTAAGCCCTGAGCATCCGGTGTACCCAAAAAAAAAAGAACTTCTTCTTTATATTAAATTAAAAAAACAACCTGAAAAACAATAGGCGTTGGGAACTGTACGAGACCCACAGACAGGGTGCTTACTCTTAAGACCGGGCTCAATCCCTGGTACTCCACAGGGTCCCTCCCCAGGAGTGATCCTGAGCACAGAGCGATAGTGAGCACCACTGATCAAACCAAAAAAAAAAAAATCGTCACACTACCGCATATATCGAATCTACCCAATCACACACATACTTGCGGTGCTATTCTCATGGGCGTTCTACCACAGCCTCTACCGGTGAAATACAGCACTCCATTTTCTGTGCTTGTGCTGGCCTCTCTCAGCGTATTCCTTTGGGGTATGCCCCACAGCTGTTAACCCCGGGTGCAGCTCCCGCTCGGCTTGTTCACTGCAAGGAGGTTCGGGACACAGAGTCACTCCCCCCACCCCTGAAAGGGTATCAGTAGGCTAAGTAAGTTTGGGAACTTTGGCTCAACATCTTAGTGTATGAACTAAATCTTTTGCACATAATTGCTTTTTTTCCTTTTTTGGACAATGCCGGGGTTACACCTGACTTTCACTCGGAATACTCCTGGCAGTTCGGGGTCCATATGGTATGCGGGGATCGCCGGTCGGCCGCTGCAAGGCAACACACCTGCTGGACTATCCTTCTGGCCCTGTTTAGCTAATTGATGAGACCATTCCATATTCCTTCTCTTCTAAAACAGAAAGTAAGGAATGTTGGGATTTCTTCTTGATTGGACCCTCTGAATGTTCTTCCCTCACAAAATCGAAGCACTCCTGCTCCCCTCGGCTGGCTTCGGGGACAGACTTCTGGGCTCCCTGTCCGGGGGTCCCCTGGGCCCCTCTGCACAACACCGGGCCCTGCACACGACCCACCTCCTCTTCAGATGGATGAGAAATGTCAACAGTCTATTCCCAGCCCAGAACTTAACTGCCCACAGCTTTCTCAGTGACGCAAGATCAATCACGGTTCAACTGTACACTTTGACCCGAACTCCCTGACTCCCCACCTTGCGGGGCACTTCGCCCTGACCTCCCTGACTCCCACCTTGCGAGGGGCAGTCCTTTCTGTCACCTTAGGGGAGGAACCGCTCCCCTCTTCTCTCTCCTCTCTTCCTTCCTACGTAACAGCCTTTGCTCACGTAAAAGAGACTCACAAAGACGTGGATCTCATGCCCCTCTGCTCTTGCACTCCTTGCTGCCTCTCTGCTCTTCCTTCCTCTCCGGTGGCCAGAGAGGCCTGGCTGACCAGGAGAGCCCTCAGGGTTGGTCTCGCTGCCAGCGTGACAGAAGTGCCCAGACAACATCTGAGCAGAAGAAACCCGATACGTCCTGTTTCTTTTGAAATACTTTACTAGCCAAGTGAGTCACCTAAATGGTTCTATGCCTCTGTTTTCACAGCATGTTATTTCGCGGGTATTAATAAATTGCTTTTCACTTGAAATACAAATACTAAAAATAGACATGTGGAAGGGCTCACCTTAGACACAATTTCTGTTTCAGCTTCAGAGCAGGTGAAGATCAAAGTCTTTTGTGCTTGACTGGGAACAAAGTCAAGAGTCTGGAGCAAAGTAGAGGTTTTTTTCACCTTCAAGGCAAAGATGCACTATCTGAGCACGAAAAACAAAAACACGGACTTTAACATGTTCAAGAGGCTCCATTTGCAAATTTTTATAGTTACAACTTTAATAGAAAGAGATACTGAGGAAACACTGAACCCTAACATGAGCAGATTTGTGCAGAAAGCTAAAGCTGCAATCTGGAATAAGATCCTTTGCTTGTGTTAGCCCCCAACCCCCCAGCAGCACCTGCTGGACACGGACTTCAGCCACTGCCCCCACCCCCGCCCCATCATGAGGGCGCCACCTGCTGGACACTGCCATAAAGTGCGGCTTCTTCCAAGGCCGTGATCACGATGTAGGGGTCGTTCATGAATTCCTTGATTAAATGTTCTATGTGTTTGTTCCAGTGAACGCTGACGGCGACAATCTGATGTGGCGCGGACTCCCTTTCTTCAACTTCAATATTTTTTTTTAAAGTTATCTAATATAGCAAACATCTAAAAAATAATCAGAAGTAGAACTATTTCATTTTTTACTTCAAAACTGAGGAGAACTTGGCTGACAGAACTAAGAAGCATACATTCTGTTCTCAGGGTGGGACATCAGCCTTCCCAAACCAAACAACCAAAAGGAAAAATGCTAAATGCAAACAAAATGCAAACACAAGCAACACGACGGAACGCAGATGATGAAGGACTAACCCTGCTGGGTGTAAAGTTCTGTGACCTGAGCAGGAAGAGATGACCTCAGTGAGAGCAAACAAGCAGCTCCCAGATGGGCACACATGGCCAGGCTGAGCTCGGGCTCCACCTTACAAGGGCCCCAGGAGCTACAGTGCAGGCTCTGGAGACACCGTGAAAGCTGAGCCCAGGTGCCCCTGGACCTGGAGGACGGACCAGTGGCAGAAGCAGGGGCCGGAGGAGTGTGACCGGCCGCGGCTTCAGAGGGCAGCACAGGGCGAACGCCAGCATCAGCGCCACAGCTGGACCCTGGCCCACTAAGTCAGGAAGTGACCAGGCACCTGAGCCTGGGCGTCACAGCTCCCAGACAACATCCCCTGGTCATCACGGTACACTGCTTCCAACAAGTGGCCTGTAGGACTCCACAGTCTTGGATCCAGAACTCCCTTCCTGGGAAATTCTGAGGGAAGCGTGCAATAAAGATCTCTGTTCTCTGGACACACACACACACACACACACACACACACACACACACACACATTCTCTCTCTCTTCTCTCTTCTCTCTCTCTTGTTCTCACTCGCTCTCTCTCGCTCTTTATCTTTCTTGTTCTCACTCTCTCGCTCTCTCATCTCTTACTTGCTCTCACTCTCTCTTGCTCTCCCACTCTTCTGCTCCTCTCTCTCTCTCTCCCTTTCTAATGCCTACTCTCTCTCTTTTGCTCTCTCTCGCTCTCTTGCTCACTCTCTCACTCTCTCTTGCTTTCTTGCTGTCTTGCATTCTCTCTCTTACTCGTTCTCTCTTGCTCTTGCTCTCTCTCACTTGCTCTTGCTCTCGCTTACTCTCTCTCGCTCTCACTCTCTCCTCCTCACTCGCTCTTGCTCTCACTCCCTCTCTCTTGCTCTCGCTCTCTCGCTTACTCTCACTCTCGCTCTCACTCTCACTCCCACTCACTCTTGCTCTCTCCCTCTCTCTTGCTCTCGCTCTTGCTCTCTCTCTCTCTCTTGTTCTCTCTTGCTATCTCACTCTCTCACTCACTCTCTCTCATGTTCTTTCTCTCTCACTCACTCTCTCGCTCACTCTCTGGCTCTCTCTCTTGCTCTAACTCACTCTCTCTCGCTCTCTTGCTCTCTCGCTCTTGCTCACTCTCACTCTCTCACTCTTTCTCTTGCTCTCTCGCCTCTCTCTCTTGTTCTCTCTCTCCAAGCTACAAATTGGCACATAAAATGTTTCTGAAAGTGTTAATTAACTTATATTAATTAACAGACATGAGAATAAAAAAACAGTAAATACTCCAAAATAGATTTCCTCTGAGAATAAAAAGATGATCAATGTCAGGCTTTTCAAAATTGAAACAATTGCTTCCATAGTCAGGAAATTATTACATATTTTAGGAATCTTTCATACGAAGTTAAAAGTGAGAAAGACATTTCAGACAAAAGCTGTCTTTCTCATGATGAAAGAAAAGAGCTGGAGAGTTTGCTCTGCGTGTGAGGGCCCAGGCGAGCTCCCTGAGCACTGCCGGGGTGACCTCCCCAGGAAGAGCTCCCAAACACCGCACCAGGTGTGGGCCAAAAGGAAAAAACAAAAAGTTAAAGAGAAAATTGTTTGAATATTTTTGTCTTGCTTTGGGGCTACACTTGACAGTGCTCTGGGCCTACTCCTGGCTCTGTGCTCAGAGCTCACTCCTGGTGGAGCTTGGGGGACCAGATTGGGGGCCGGGACCGAACCTGGGTCAGCTGTGCAAGTTCAGGGGCCCGACCTTCTCTACCGTTGCTGCAGCCCCAGAACAAAGTGGTTTGAATTAAACAGCTTCTTCTCCAAGTAAACACATTTCCTGGTTCCTACGGCAATTAAAACTCTACATGCACATGTATTTCTACGCCGCATGCATACATGCACGCTTCTGAGAAGTAAAGACACTAAGCGGGGACCACACTTACTTGTTCAGTAGCTTCAACAAATAATACATCCGCCTCATCCAAAACGAGGTGACAGAGTCTGAGAAATAACAAGCTTTGATATTTGAGCAACCTCAGGAGGCTATGTGGTGTCGTGACAATCACATCACCTACGTTATGAAAGAGAAAATAACAGCCAGCTTAGGCTTTCAATGGCTTTTTCCTGTCATTTTCTTCATTAAGAGTCCTCACAGTTCCTACTGTATTTGTGTTTGTATCTGAAACAAATGCAAACAAAAAGATGATTTTTTCGCTAGGGTGGATCAGACAGGATACCAGCCTGCCACCGTGTCTCCCTCACTGTGTCTCCTGCCACTGAGCCTCTTGTCACCTTGTCCTTCTGCCACGGCACGTCTCCTGTCACCCGGTCTCCTGCTGTGTGCCATCACCATGTGCCACGTGTCACTGTCTCCTGCCGCTGTGTGTCTCCTGTCGCCGTGTCTCCTGTCATTGTGTCTCCCGTCACCGTGCCTCCTGTCACCATGCGTCTCCTGTCGCCGTGCGTCTCCTGTCGCCGTTTCTCCTGTCATTTGTCTCCGTACCGTGCCTCCTGTCGCCGTGCGTCTCCTGTCGCCGTGCATCTCCTGTCGTTTCTCCTGTCATTGTGTCTCCCGTCACCGTGCCTCCTGTCGCCGTGCGTCTCCTGTCACTGTGCGTCTCCTGTCACCGTGTGTCTCCTGTCGCCGTCGTCTCCTGTCACCGTGTTTCTCCTGTCACTGCGTCTCCTGTCGCCGTGTCTCCTGTCGCTGTGTCTCCTGTCACCATGCGTCTCCTGTCACCGTGTCTCCTGTCACCGTGTCTCCTGTCGCCGCGTCTCCTGTCGCCGTGTTTCTCCTGCCGGGCGCGTCTCCTGTCGCCGTGTTTCTCCTGTCGCCGTGTGTCTCCTGTCACCGCATCTCCTGTCACCATGCGTCTCCTGTCACCGTGTCTCCTGTTGCCGCGGTGTCTCCTGTCACAGTGTCTCCTGTCACCATGCGTCTCCTGTCACCACGTGTCTTCTCACCGTGCCTCCTGTCACCGTGTGTCTCCTGTCACCGTGCCTCCTGTCACCGTGCCTCCTGTCACCGTGTCTCCTGTCACCGTGCCTCCTGTCACCGTGCCTCCTGTCACCGTGTCTCCTGTCACCGTGCCTCCTGTCACCGTGCCTCCTGTCACCATGTGTCTCCTGTCACTATGTATCGCCTCTCACCATGTGTCTTCTCACCGTGTCTCCTGTCACTGTGTCTCCTGTCACCGTGCCTCCTGTCACCGTGTCTCCTGTCACCGTGCCTCCTGTCACCGTGTCTCCTGTCACTGTGCCTCCTGTCACCGTGTCTCCCGTCCACCGTGTCTCCCATCACCGTGTCTCCCGTCACCGTCGTCTCCTGTCACCGTGTCTCCTGTCACTGTGCCTCCTGTCACCGTGTCTCCCGTCACCGTGTCTCCTGTCACCGTGTCTCCCGTCACCGTGTCTCCCGTCACCGTGTCTCCCATCACCGTGTCTCCTGTCACCGTGTCTCCTGTCACCGTGTCTCCTGTCACTGTGTCTCCTGCCACTATGTATCGCCCCTCACCACGTGTCTTCTCACCGTGTCTCTTGTCACCGTGTGCTTCCTGTCACAGTGTATTTTCTGAGAGAATCTGCACCTCTAAGCTCCAGGTCTCCCTCTTCGAACGGCACAAGATGAAACCACGTGGTTTCCTCAGCAGCTCGGACCTTCCCCATGCCCACCCTGAGGGACCTGACAGGTAAGGGCTGACAATGCAGCTGCCCCTTGTCTTTACAGCTCCCGGCCTGCCGGGCAGGTCCACTGGATCCTCCAGGGAAAACCAAACAGCTTGGAAAAGATGCTTACACCCTCTTGGCAGCTTCATGTTTTTGGCTTCATCTTTTGTGGAGTCCGATCGTCAGGATCATGGGGTGAAGAGGCCTGGACGACAGGCTATAGTCCCCCAGTAACTCAAAAATGAACTGAGCCTTCTTCCAGCCAGGGCACACGATGACGGCCAGAGGCTGCAAAGACAGACACAAGCACGTGACTCAGGACAGAGCAAAGGCTCCCTGCACAGCACAAGCCCACGGTGGCTTCTGCTATCCCTGTACCAGTCAGAGAAGTCAGGCTGGTGTTGCTGAAGCAGACGAGGCACATCGAGCTATGACGTGGCTGTGCCCCTTCTCTGTGCCCTCACAACATTCCTGCAGTTAAAGCCAAGGCTTCGCCTCACAGAAGAGGGGTCTGAGGCTCAGAAGGGGAAGTCTGATGGCTGCAGAAGCCAGAGGGCAGACTCAGGGCTTCTATGCTGCAAGAAAAGGGAGTAACCCCAGGGAAAGGGGCTTGACCAAAAGTCTCCTCAGGAGGCTGGTTCCAAACCCCCCACAAGGCGCTGCTGCAGGTGCCCTGGCTGCCCAACACCCAACACCTTCCCATCACCCGCGGCAACAATCTGACCAGAGACAAGTCTCCTTCCTCCGCTCAGTTCTCCTGAGTATTTTCCTGGCATGGGGCCTCAAGACAGGCCAGTGATGGAGATGCAGAGAGAGCAGGGCAGGCCGGAAGCACAACCTGGGAGCTCACAGTGGTCCCAGCCAACAAGCGGGGCCCCATTAGCAGGGCTCAGCTGTCAACTAACGGGGGAAGGAAGTATTGATTTAGGGCTATGGCTGCAACTGGGTGCTAGAGCGCCCGCTGGCACGTGTGAGGTCCTGGACTTGATCCCAGAAGCAAACAGGAGGAAAAGAAATGCATCCACTTCACTTTATAAATCAATACAGAACAGTCAGTAAAGATTCCCAAAGAGAAAGCATTAAACGACATTATCTATTAAGAAAAAATTAACGTGTATCTTTTCCAAAGGAGGCTCCATGTGTCTTTCCCAACGCTTTTCACCTTGGCGTGGCATGTGTCTGTAGTGTGTCCCGTAGGGACCGGAGCTGAGCTCACACATCACCACATAGACAAGCAGGTGTGGGGACCACCAGCCCGGCTCACTGACGCACACCTCGCTCCCTTCCCTGACCTTTCTCAGCTTCTTTCCCATGATCAGACGCAGGGAAAATGAGGTCAGATCATTATATAATAGTGTGGATGCTATGAAATAACTTCTAGAAAATGGGACAAGATGGCAAAAAAAACCCCTAAGGTCTGATAATCCTACATTTACTGTCAGCTGTTAAGAACAGACAGTAACAGCCTTCTGTAAACTTGGTTTTCTCATCGATAAACCCACGATGATGATCCAGTATAAGCATTTCATAGGGTCCCTGTAACAATTAGATGTATTATCCGATCAGTGAAATAATTTCATCAACTACACATCCCTAAAAGCAAATTCTCCTACCTCAGCCAATGGTCCACAATCAGTGCCAAGGAAGGCCCCCAAGACCGCTTTTGCAATGGCAAGAGGGGAAAGAGTGTCTGTTCTCGCAGTCTGGACCCCCGCCGAGGAACGCTGAGCCGACCGTTTCCCAAAGCTAGGGGTATCCGTAAAACGGTGAGCTCATACTGTGGTAAACAACATGATCTTCAACTTACTCCATTTCTACTCGGTAATGACTTGTAGCAGCCCCCGTTTGCAAAATCGTGAGCAGTGGCAGAAGGTACAACAACGGGTCGCTTCCAGAGTGAGAGATGACCACCACGTCACAGCCCCGCGACGGGAGGCCACGCATAAGATGCAGTGTGGCTGGGTCCCGAAACTTGTTTCTCTGAAGAGCCTACAAAGCACCCAAACAAGGAGAACGCGGTAAGTATGGGAGACCAGCCAAGGCTCCGTCCACACCCACTGGCTCCGGCGATCCCTGGAAGAGCTCAAGCCAGAACATCCCAAAACTGAACTTGCTAAATCCTCCTAAAACCAAACCGCGGCCACAAGACAGGTTCTTCTGGGCTCCAGCTAAGAAGAGACCAAAAGACAGTAGGTCCCCTGGCCCACCCCGGACTCCAAGTTCACTTGGAAGACTTTTTTAAAGCCTGACTTTATCAACATTGTTTTCTGTGGAACATTCTCCGCAGTCTAGGAGATGTTTCAAACCAAGTTCTCCGACCAAACTGAGACGAAGTTTCCGAAAGGCGCCATCAGCATCATTAGCTCCAGAAAGCCCTTGCCCGGCCTGAGGCCCAGCCAACTGGACTTGGGACTAGTTACTCTGCCCTGGCAAGCAGCTGCCTTCCTGCGCCGTCGCCCCTTGGTACATCGCAGGCGGCCTTCTTTCTTGGTTTCCATTTCTTTTGGTGGTGCTTCTTTAAAAAGGGTCCAGCAGATAAACTCTGAGACTTCGGATGTCAGGGAATCTTTTCGTCCCTACCCTGGCACTTCATGGTGCGTATGGCTCTCGAGGCCAGAAGCCTCACGCACCTCAGGGCTGTACAGCCACAGCTCCTCTGGCTACTTCTGCTGAAGTAGAAGCGATGTGAATTCCTGGTCCTGTGTCTGGGGACCGCCTCTTCTCTCTGAAAGCCTTCGTGATCTGAGCCTCTCCAGGTGTGGGAAGTCCAGAGGGAAAGCGCTGCCCACCTGCACTGTGCTGAGCCACTGTGGTACAAAGAATCTTTATTTTTACTCAGATCCAGAAATTGTTCATGTGCTACTTTTGTCAGAACATCTGGCCCTATTGCTCATTCTTTCTAGAAATGCCATTTATGTTAGATTTAAGGCATCAAATCAGCCCTCGACTTCTTTCCCGATTTTCATCTCTCTGCCTTTTCCTCTAACTTTCTGATAGTTCCTATTTTCTCTCTTAAGTGTACTATTAATTTTGAGTTCCATATTTTATTTTCCAAGCCTTTTACTCCCTTTTTCTTTTTTCCTCAACACCCTATTATTATTAAATACATGCAACAGTGTAGCATATTCTCTCACTTCAAGAATACTCATTTTGCACCATTTTCTTCTGTGGCCTACACTGTTTTCTTCAGAGTTGTTTGCTTGCTTGTTTTGTTTTGTTTGGGGCAATGCCCAGTGGCGCTCAGGACCTAGTTCTGGCTTTGCCCTTGGGACCACTTCTGGGAGGACTCAGGGGACCATGTGGGGGACAGATTGAACCCAGGTTGGGCACATGCAAGGCACGTTTCCTGCTTGCTGTATTATCTCTCTGGCCCCTCTTCACCCTCCTCAGAGTTTTTTTGTGGTGTTCCCAAGCCCTGCAAGAACAAAGAGTCCATGCTGTGTTTGCCGAGGTAAGGGCTTCCTTCAAAAGCCTAAGCACCCTTAAAAGGTGTCCTTCACATTAAAAGGAACAGGCACCAAAGGCCAGAAGCATCACCACACGCGTGGCACTGTAGAAACAGGATGGCAAACTGGCATTTTTACTGGGATAATCCCCAAGATCTTCTGAAGGTCATTCCGTTTCTCCAAACAAACGGAAAGGCAAACGGGGCGGGCCCTCCTCCACTCTCTGCCCTGGGAAACTCCCTGTGGGTGTGCAGGAAACAGACTAAGGACTTGCCCGCATTCACTTCACTCACGCCCCTCCCGCTATTACCCGGCCACCCTCGGCTGCTGTTTCACCTCTGAAAAGCGCCTTTGTCCTGTTAAGAAATTTTTTCGGGGGGGGTCTTTTTTTTTCCCATTTTATTCACCCATCTAGTTTTATGCTTTAAAAACAATATTTGACTTTGTTTTTTGTACCAGGAAGGAAGCAGATATCCAGATCTGACCAACTTACTCAGTGAAGCTATGGGTTCATCAAGCGATCTTGAGCAGAACTCAGAGAAAGGACACGAGACCCAACGAGCTGAGCGTAAGCTCCGCATGCAGGAGGCCTGGCTCTGGTCCCCCGCACCTAACGCCCTGAGCACTGCCAGGAGCAACCCACAAGCAGAGCTGGGTATCGGCCCTGAGCACTGACAGGCGTGGCCCCAAACAAAACAGGATGAGTGCTAATAAGCATATTCAAATTATCCTGACAAGTTTCTTTCAAAATCCCTTTCTAACAGCACATCTGAGAAATATTTGAATAAAGCAATTAGTGGTATAACGGCTTTACCACACACTAAAATTATTCACTTAGAACTTGGACTTAAGAATAAATGAGAAAGGTAGATCTACAGCTGAATCTCAACAAAACTATGTTCGTGAAAAAAAAGAATAAATGAGAAATAACAAAAACCAGGAAGAATATTTGGTTTTTGGGATTTTGTTTTGTCTTGTTTTGTTTTGTTTTATGCCACACCGGAACTGCTCAGGGGTTACTCCTGTCTCTGTGCTCAGGAATTATACCTGTGGTGCTTGGGGACCATTATGGAATGCCAGGGATGGAACCTGGGTCAGCTGCAGGCGAAGTTATATGCCCCATTGATCTGGTCTTGAAAAAGGATTTTTATTTATTTTTTTTGAAAAAGGATTTTTTAAAGCCGAGAAATTAATTATGATATAAATACAGAATCTTCCGTTAGGAAGGTGGCCCCCCTCTCTCCCAAGGCTCTGATATAAATACAGAATCTTCTGTTAGGAAGGTGGCCCCTCTCTCCCAGAGCTCTGATATAAATACAGAATCTTCCGCCCCCCCCAAAACCGTAGAAGGTGGCCCCCCTCCCAGGCTCAATAAATACAGAATCTCGTAGGAAGGTGGCCCTCTCCCCGGGCCTATATAAATACAAATCTTCCGTTAGGAGGTCCCCCTCTCCCGGGCTCTGATATAATAAAATCTTCCGTTAGAGGGGCCCCTCTCCCCCAGCCGATATAAATAGAATCTTTGTTAGGAAGGTGGCCCCTCTCTCCCAAGGCCGATATAAATACAGAATCTTTGTTAGAAGGTGCCCTCTCTCCCAGGCTCTGATATAAATACAGAATCTTCTGTTAGGAAGGTGGCCCTCTCTCCCAGGGCTCTGATATAAATACAGAATCTTCCGTTAGGAAGGTGGCCCCTCTCTCCCAGGGCTCTGCCTCACCTTTTTCAGGCCGGTGGAAAGTGGTGCCATGTCCAGGGACAAGCAAGGCTCCACCTTGTTTCGGGGAACTGCAAAGGGCTGCTGGCCGCTTGACTTCAACCTCTGCAACTAAGAGAAGACAATGCTGGACACCTGCCCAACATGCTGGGCACGGCAGAGGTGCGGAAAACACGAGGGTCTGGTACTGGCGGGTACAGAACTCAGCAGCCAGGCGCACTGTGCCTGAGGCCGGAGGGTAGGGTGCTGCCACAGCAGGAGGGAGAGCACCTTGGCACATGCTTGTCAAACCACCAGATACCAATATTAACAGGTCACTCACTACCTTAACTGCAAAAGAGTGAGTTCTACAAAGCAATAAATTACTAAAAAGCCATAAATTCTTCTGCTTAAAAAACTTTTTTTTGTTTTAGTTTTTTGATTTGGGGTCACAGCCAGCAATGCTCAAGGAGTACTCCTGGCTCTGCACTCAGGAATTACTCCTGGTGGTGCTCGGGGACCATACAGGATGCGAGGGATCGAACCTGGGCCAGCCGCATGCAAGGTAAATGCCCTACCACTGTGCTATCACTCTGGCTCCTAAGAACTCATTTTGTTCTTTAAAAAAAAAGTTTATTAAGGGGGAAATGTAGTCAAAACAAAGGATAAAGCAATAGAACCTTTGGAGGGAAGGAGAGGCGATGGGGGGGAGTGGGGGGAGAGAAGGGCAGCGAGAGAATGATTCTGGTGTCGGGGCCCACACGAGGACCCTCTGTGTAGCCTGCTTGGTAGTAAGGGATCAGGGATTTTCTCTTCCGGAAGGAAGGAGAAAGAAGGAGTGCATTTAACAAGTGATATATTTTCTGTTTGAAATTCCCCTTGGGCTGTAAATACCTGCTTCAAATCAGAGACTCCATCAGCTCTGGAGTGGATCAGGATTTAAAAACTGCAGTAATCTGTAAAACAGGTAAACGGACAATTCAGAGAAGAGAGCGGATACCTCGTTTACTGAGCTATGCTTTCCTTTCTTGGAGAGGCCAGATAAACTACACTATTGTAGGGTTTAGCTGTAATTCCTGCGTGCTCTGCTTCCGCTTGCCTGTGGCTGTCCAAGGGCCACAGCAGACACACCTGTTCTGTGTTCTTCCACCCCAGCTGGACAGGCCCAGGCTGGGGCACAGCACAGTGCCAGGATCACGCGCTTTGGGCAAGACCAAAGACTGCATCATTCCCAAGTCGCCTGCTGGCTCTGAGAAACCCACCACTTCCCTTTGCTCTGCCTTTTAGATCCAAAACCACACAGGTTTCCCTAGCACCTACAGCAGACAGGAAGAACAGCTGATGGCTCTAAGGACAGGGCATTTCGTCACGGAAGAGACCATCTCACTGACAGAAGAAACAAGGGAACAGACTACACTGCAGAGGCTAAGTTATCCAGCCGGCCAAAATAAAAGGAATAAACATGAGTGGAGCCTAGCATTTTGTTCCAAGGAAAAGAGCCATTTGTGGCACTGAGGCATTCAGGGCGCTCTGGGAGGGGGTTGCTGGGCACCCGCAGATCCATGAGCTCCGTGGAAGCCTTCTAAGATCCCAGCCCTGGAGCGGCCTGAAAAGTCCCCGTCCTCCACTGAGCCAAACAGTGGCTATGGAGCATCTGGCTCCTCCCTGACTGTCTTGAATTCTTTAGCCATCTGATGGCCTTAGAAGCACCAAAAAAAAATAATAAATAAAAAAAGAAGCACCTGGATCCCACATCTTGGAATGCAGGAGTGTTTTCAGACTGGGAAGGTAAGAATCCACAGAAGCTGAGAGAGAAACGTTTTGTGGATTAATCAAGAATACAATGAAGCCTATCACAGGGGCCGGAGCGATAGCCCAGTGGGTAGGGCGTTTACCTTGCACGCTGCCGGCCTGTGCCGGCCTGGGTTCGATCCCATGGCATCCCATATGGTCCCCGAGCACCGCCAGGAGTGATTCCTGAGTGCAGAGCCAGGAGTAACCCCTGAGCGTCGCGGGTGTGACCCAAAAAGCAAAAAAAAAAAAAAAAAAAAAAAAAAGCCTATCGCAGCCGCGCAGTTAATCAATAAATGCTGAACTTAAGAGATGCCTACAAGAGTATGCTACCTGCACAGCAGAGCCTGGCAAGCTACCCGTGTTGTATTTGATATGCCAAATACCAGTAACAATTATAGACCTCATTCCGAACGGATTGAGGCTCTTTATGTTCCTGGAGCAAGCAGATGCCCTTGGGCTCTACTAGCATGAGACAGGACATATGGAGATGTTACTGGGGCCTGCTGGAGCAAATCGATGATGAATGGGAAGACAGTGATACAGTGATACAATGAAGTTATTACTCCACTGTTAACAAATTATACATGAATGCTTTGTCAATCTGACAAGACACACCAAAAATAAAACTCCCACACCATATATAGTATGTATCTTCATCTGGAAAGAACGCAAAATATCAACATAAATAAAACCAACAGTCCTTAAAGATGAACTAGTTCTAATCTACTGCATAAAATTGTTCATTCAGACAGTAAGATCACGAAAGAAGTATACATCTTTGTTTACCCTGGAACAAAGATTTAACCAGAAAAAATTCATACTAGAAATGTTGGGGGAAAAATAACATCAAAGTCTACAGGCGATACTGCACTATGATCTTTTCATGAGACCACAGCTCTCAAATGAGTAACAAAAGTCACATGCAAATGTTTCCTGTTACAATTTTATGATGCTCATTTTGATAAGAATTCAGGCCAAGGAACAAACCCTACTTCACACAGCCATTCTTCTCATCGTATTCCTTCTTCTCAGCCAATCTGAAGGATTTCTCGTTCAGCTTCTGACATAAATTACTAGGAAAAATAAAAATCAACTTAGTAAAACATCAAACCCATTTATTTACCCAGATGCAAAGGTGTCTTATTTTCTGGGAGAAAACGTAAGCAGCACCACCGAGGAACTAGGATGGCGGACCAGCGTGGAGCTCGTGTGGGCGGCTGTGGCGGTGAACGGCCCCACAGTCTCCCTCCCCTAATGATTTCAACAGAACCCCTGAGCAAAGTGACAGGAAAGCAGTGGGGGGAAAGAGAAGCCAAAGAGTGAAAGCAAGCAGAGGCTTGGAGAAGGGACTTCCTGGGGCTGACCCTCCCTCTGGCGTCAGCTGAGACATGACGCTGCCGCAGACACAGAGCCCAGAGCCCGTGAGCCAGAGAGCACCAGAGGGAGCACCGTGTGCAGGGAAGCGCAACAGATTTTCTTTTTTTTCCTTCCTGGCCCTGCCCCGGTTCAAAGCCGGCTCTGTCCCCGAGCTGACCGCTGCACACTGTACACCTGTCACCTCAGTCTGGAGAGAAACCTTTCCCTTCCTCCACAGATGACCCAACCAAGTCCCAGTCTCACCCCGAGATGACCATACTCGGGATAGGCCCAGAGTAGATGGCCACAGAAAAAAAGGGCAGAATTTGAGCTCCATTTGCTAACCTCTTGCTAAAACAAATAAGCTTTAACAAATATCAACATCCTCCAGACGATTTTAACAGAAATCAGAGTAGTCTCATGCCATAATATTCAAAATACCTAGACTATGTCCACATTACTTGACACAAGAACTAGGAACACCACGTTGTGCGGGAGTAAGATCAGTGACCTGAGCCAGGAAGGAGAATGACCCAGCACTTTATTTTTACTTTTTTTGGGGGATGTGGCTCGAGATTGCTTTTTATTTTCAGAGCCTGTGGCAGCTCCACACTCTGAAGACAACCCTCCTCCCTCTTGTGCCTCACCAAACAATGGGATACTGACATGCAAGATCAGAGACCAAGTGAGATCCTCTGGTCTCTATACGGAAGCGAGGCCTTCTCCTGCCCCTCCCTGTTGCTACTCCACATAGACTGTTTCTAGCGAGCTGGTTTGCCAGCCAACGCCAACTCAAACTCAGGGCACAGAAACCAGTCATTGCCGCCACCACTGATCTCCCAGAGTAGAAAGAGCCGAGATTGACTCTTGTGACTCTTGTGTTCAAGATACACTTGGCTACACACTCCCCCTCCCCAAAAGGAGCAAAGATGCTGCGGAGGCAGCTACCTAAAAGAGGTAAGTAGGAACCAAGCAAGCCTCTCTAAAATTAGTCCGGGCTGGAGTGGTAGTCCAGCAGGTAGGGCGTTTGCCTTGCATGCAGCTGACCTGGGTCCGATCCCCAGCGTCCCACATGGTTCCCTGAGAATTGCCAAGAGTAATTCCTGAACACAGAGCCAGGAGTAACCCCTAAGCATCACTAGGTGTGAGCCAAAAAGCAAAATAAATAAATGATAAATAAATAAATGAAAGTAATCAAATCAGTCCTAGCTGCACACTCCCAAGGTTGGAGCCCTGAGCACCTGCCGGCTGTGCCTCCTGTCCCAGAGAATAGCCCAACTGTAACATACACTGGACACGTGTGGATTGAGTGAATTTACACCGACTCCTGAGTGCGTACCTGTGGGCTGGTATATCAGGCTCAGCGTATATAGTTATGCCTCTCTTTGTTGGCCAGTATACTGAAGATTCAACACACTGCAAAAAAAAAAAAGGATTTTTTAGAAAGAATATATACACTGTAAGATATGAATCCTTAGGGACCAAAACTCCCGTGGGCTACCATTTTTATAAACCATCATCCCAGACATTTGCCAGCCTCTGCAGACGTGGAGAGACAGAAGCAGAAAGCAGAGCGGAGCTAGCATGACCACGCAACCCACTGGCCCCGCAGCAGGCCCGGCCCTTGGGAAGCTGTGCTGAACATCATCCGGTCACGCTCAACACCTTCCTTATAAAGGCACTGAGGGACAGCTGAGCAGAGCGGGTGACTCCTGCTAGCCTGAGAATCAGCTGAGCTGAGCGGGGACTCCTGCTAGCCTGAGAATCAGCTGAGCGGAGCGGGTGACTCCTGCTAAGCGTGAGAATCAGCACGCAGGTCTGTGGAGAGGCGACAGGGCGAACAGGGACTTGGGGAGCTGCAACGGACCTGCTCACTGGAAACTGACCAAACATGCTAACCTGTAATTTTTCCCTCTTAGAGCGAAAGATTTAATTTTTTAACTTTTTGGAGGTGTTACGTTTGTTTGTTTTGCGGGTGGCGGGGTCCACACGTACTGATGATCAGGGCTTACTCCTGACCGTACTCAGAAATCACTCCCGCGGGGGACTCGGGGGACCAGAGGGGTGCTGCAGATTGAGCCTGGGTCACCTGTGCGCAAGGCAAATGCCCTCCCTGCTGCACCATCGCTCCAGCCCCTACAGCCAAAGATTTCTAATAGTAAATGTATTTTTTGATTTGCCCAGAAAATCTTAGAGAATTTCAAATAACAGACCAGTTTCATATTTACAGAGCATTTGAGACTACAACCTTGTTTACATCTTTCAAGGAGATGCACTGTTCTTTTCTTCTCAGATTTCTCTTTAGGTAAATCTCCCAATGAATTTTCCTTAGATTTCGGAGTCTTATCTGTAACATAAAACAGTGATTAAAAAAGCTCTCTTCGGCAGTGCTATTAGCATGAACAGAATGAAAAAGAATGTAATGAGACAAGCACTGTCATGAGGCACACACATGAAGGAATAGGGCTCAATATTAAACTCTCCTGGGGCCAGAGGGATAGCACAGTGGGCAGAGTGTTTGCTTTTGCACATGGCCAACCTGGGTTCAATTCCCAGCATCCCCTGTGGTTCCCTGAGTACCACCAGGAGTAATTCCCGAGTGCAGAACCAGGAGTAACCCATGAGCATCACCAGGTATGAGCCAAAAAGCAAAACCAATCAATCAATCAATAAATAAACTCCATTGGAAACTTTTTTGCTTTTTGGGTCGCACCTGGCGATGCTCAGGGGTTACCCTGGCTCTGCACTCAGGAATTACTCCTGGCGGTGCTCAGGGGACCACATGGGATACTTGGGATCGAACCCAGGTTGGCCGCATGCAAGGCAAACACCCTACCCACTGTGCTATCACTCCTGGCCCCTGAGAATTCAATTTTCAATTATTTCAGTCTTACTGTAGAAAATGCTTCCAAACCTCTTACTGACTGACTAACAATGAAAGATAGCTTATTTGGGCCAGAGCAATAGGTGTGGTTGGTGCAATTCCTGGCACCACATTCAGTCCCGAGCCCCACCAGGACTGATCCCTGAGTGCAGAGTCAGCATTAAGCCCTGCGCACCATCGGGTGATCTGAAGCCAAATTTTTTACATGTATTTCCCCAATTTGACATGGTATTTTCCCAAAAGGCCCACAACGTGTTGACTAAATGCTGGTCTCCTTTGCGGTGACTTGGCTACTTTTCACACTGAATTGAGGGGCCATCCCTATATTCCTTCCCGTGACATGGGCGGGCTTGTCACAAGAGCAGTAACTTCAGAGTGAGACCACGAACAACGCCGTATCTGGGCCCTGCTCTTTGGATGCTCCCGTTTGAAACCAGCCACTCTGCTGTTTGAAGAAGCCCAAACGTTCCTACAGCTGAGATACGCACTGGCTGAGGGCCAGCACGTGACGCCACACACGGCAGAACAGAAACAAACCCTGCTCTTGCTCTGCCCATTCTGAGCATGAGCACAGGATCCACGGATTTGGAAATGCTCGTTTCAAACATGTCTGGGAGGTTTGCTTCTCACTACAGTCACTGACCAACAGCAACTCAGCTTCAGCCATGTGCCAGGGTCACGCGTGCACCTCGTACTTCCCAGCAGCACGACGGACAGGAAAGGGACATGGGAATCACAGGCTGGAGCAATCCTACAGCCGCAGGACGCTTTCCGTGCATGCGACTGACCCAGATTCAACCCTGGAGCCCCATAGACACCCCCCATCCCACCAGGAGTGATCTCTGAGCTTAGAGCCAAGAGTAAGCTCTGAGCATTGCTGAGTGGCCAACAATAAAATCAAAACAAAACTGAAAGAAGATATTTGTAAATCAGGTAGAAATAGAATAACCAGGAGGAAGGGGCTGGAGCAGTCCAGAAGGGAGGGCGTTTGCCTTGCATGTGCCCGACCTGGGTTCAAACCCGGCATCCCATACAGTCCCCCAAGCACCGTCAGAGTAATTCCCAGAGTGCAGAGCCAGGACTGACCCCTGAGCATTGCTGGGTGTGACAAAAAACAAAAAATAAATGAAGAAAAAAATAACAAGTAGGAGGTTACAAAGTGCTAAAGCAAACTCTAAAATTGTTTTTGGTATTTTTTCCACTCATTGAAACACTGTGACTTACAAAGTTGTTCACGATCATCTGTTACAGGCATTCAATATTCCAACCAAATCCCACCACCACGGACCTTCCCTCCACCCCTGTCCCCATTTTCCCAATCACCCCTGAGGACAAATAGTCACGGGACTGTGACTGGTTTGTAGTCGCACACTGGAACAAGTGTATTTAGCTGTCTTTACATTAGCATGCAATCCTCTGAAGCATGAACACAAGTAAACACCTTCCATAAACAAGGCAAAGCAGGCTCCGATCACCACAGCCCACACCAACATTTCCCGTCTGTCAAAGCTCGGCACTCGCTGAGATGAAGGAAGGGAGGAGAGCTTACCGGGGACAAGGCGGCTGGGCCTAGCTCAACACTCTTGGGCCAGGGAGGTCGGAGAGACTGCACCAGAAAAGCCAAATCCTGGGACTCTGACAGGAAGAACGTTTCAGGGTTAATAAAGCAACAGCCATAATGCAAACGGGAATTCCTCTACTGCGGCTTCTGCTGACAGGTTTGTATAGGGGCAGGGTCCCTCAGGGAGGCGAGGGGTAGGGACTAAGAGAGAGCAGGCGAGAAGCGTTCACAATGGTTTCCATCAGCCACAGTGGACTCTTCCTATCGTCAAACTAACAGAAAACTCTTTTTTTTTTTTTTTTTGTCACCCCGGCTCAGGGTACCCGCTCTGCCCCCCCCCCCCCCCCCCCGCTACGCTCTGCCCCCAGAAAACTCTTTTTAAACGCCAAACATGTAAAACCTTGTCTGGAAATATCTTTGAATTATCACTTCTTAAGAAATTAAGAACAGTATTTTTGCCTGATGAAAACAATACATTACAGTTTTAAGATCTCAAAATCCACTGCAAATTCAGCAGGACTGAAAGCGAAAGTACAGGGGCAGAGGGATAGTCCAGCGGGTAGGGCATTTGCCTTGCATGCGACCAACACAGGTTCAATCCCGGCATCACATATGGTGCCCTGAGCACCGCTAGGAATTATTCCTGAGCACAGAGCCAGGAATAACTCCTGAGCATTGCCGGTTGTGACCCAAAAAAAAAAAAAAAGGTACTACATTTTGAGTCCATGGATGGAGTACAACAGGCAGGTGCTTGCTCCGCATGCGCCAACTCTGGTTCGAGCCTCAGAATTCCATATTATCCCCATAGCACAGTCAGTTGTGATTTCTAAGATCTAGGAGTAACCCCAAATATCAGCAGGCATAACCCCCAAACCTAAACAAATAAATAAACTATTTCCTTAGGGGAGAAGTCTGAACAACCTATCTACACACTATAGTTCCTACACATAAAAGTTAGTAACAACAGTAAGGAGATGGAGCAGGAGAATTCACTCACTTTTCATTCCTCGACAATCTTTTCTTTGCACAAACATTGGCCAGAGAGTGAGTGCTGGGTTCAGCCGGCTGGGCAGTGCTGCTGCCCTTAGAGCCATCCCCGGCTTCTCCAGTACATCAAGGCTTTTATTTTCCGTAGGCGACATATAACAAGCAAAGTTCTTTGCGACCAGGTCATCATTAACACAAACCTGTTTGATTGACATTTTGTGATTAAGAAAATATAGGCAAGTAACTACTCTAATTTCTACTTAATAGACTTTACACCAAATACCAATATTCAGAAACTACATTTTACAGAGAGCATAATTTCTTAGAAATACACCTCTTGGGCGGAGCAATAGCCCAGCGGGTAGGGCTTTTTGCCTTGCACTCGGCCGGCCAGTGCCGGCCCGGGTTCAATCCCGGCATCCCATGTGGTTCCCGAGCACCGCCAGGAGTGATTCCTGAGTGCAGAGCTAGGAGAAACCCCTGAGCATCGCCGGGTGTGACCCAAAAAAAAAAAAAAAAAAAAAAAAGAAATACACCTCTTGACTTCTGATAGTAAGTTAGACCCATTGACCAACCCTAACATATAAAACAACAGTAAGATTCTGTGTAAAATAACCAAAAAGTCTTTTTTACTGGCACTGGAAAGCCTTGCATGGGGCTGATCCGGCTCAACCTTGGGCTTCTCATCTGGGTGTTAATGGGGGAGGGAGAGCAGTGAACGGGGAGCACTTGAGCTCAACGTGTGAAGCCCCCGCAGTCAACCCCCTCAACCCCCGTCCTCGGTCCTGAGGGCCCTCACACCTGCAGGGTACGGTCCTGAGAACCGCCAGATATGGCACCTGTTTGAAAAAACCAAACAGCCATACCAAATGGATGTGCTTATTTCTTCCAGTGCTCTGCAAGAAGAGTCGTGCTCCTCACCATGGAAAAAACGGTCCATTACGAGGCAGAATGCTATCGCAAAGCACTAAACTATAATTTGGAAGTTGTCAAAGAAGAAAACATATTCCGAGTCAACTTCAGAGGTAAGCCTCGAGAGATTAAGAGCTGTTAGGGGCTGGAGCAGCGGTGCGTCAGGGGAGGCACTTCACCTACATCTGGCCCCGCAGCCCCCAATTCCTAGCAGGGCTGTTTCCCCAGCACAGCCATGAGGAACCTGAGCACCTCCATCAAAAGAAAATGTCTACACTTCATGAGGGACACTTTGTGTGTGTGCTGGAGAAGGGGTTTTGGGGGCCACGCCTGGCAGAGCTCGAGGCTTACTCCTGGCTCTGTGCTCAGGGATCTTGTCTGGCTCTATGCTCAGGGTCTGCTCATGGCTCTATGATCGTGGATCACGTCTGGCTCTATGCTCAGGGTCTGCTCATGGCTCTATGATCGTGGATCACGTCTGGCTCTATGCTCAGGGTCTGCTCATGGCTCTATGATCATGGATCACGTCAGGCTCTATGCTCAGGGCTTACTCCTGGCTCTGTGTTCATAGATCACGTCTGGCTCTATGCTCAGGGTCTGCTCATGGATGGCTCTATGATCATGGATCACATCAGGCTCTATGCTCAGGGTCTGCTCATGGCTCTATGATCATGGATCATGTCAGGCTCTATGCTCAGGGTCTGCTCATGGCTCTATGATCATGGATCACATGATCTCAGGCTCTATGCTCAGAGCTTACTCCTGGCTCTGTGTTCACAGATCACATATGGCTCTATGCTCAGGGTTTACTCCTGGCTCTGCACTCAATTCATTCCTGGCAGTGTTCGGGGGGGACCATCGGTGGTGCTGGGGACCGAACCTGGGTCAGCTGCATGTGAGGCAAAGCCCCTCCCCACTGTGCTCTCTTTTCAAATTCGTTGGCTCAAGACTGTATTTCTTTATGTTTGCTTATTTGTCTTATTAAAAGAAAACATTTAAAGAATGATAAATTTTTAAAGTATAATTATTTAACTTACCTTTTCATTTTTTGTCGTGACATAAAGATAAACCTCAAAAGTATCTTCTTCCAGAGCACATAATTTGGCCTCCACCTGGGCAGTCTCTGAGGGGTAAAGGCAACTGAAAGCATATCTGTAACGCTGATGACCACTGACCACTTGTCTCCTGGCCCATGTGAGCAAGTTTCTGGACCCCGTGCCTGAATCCAGCAACCATCTAATGTCTCGGCAGACAATGGAGCAGCGCCCCCAACTGGCGGCAGATGGCACCGGCTCCTCCCCTCCGCCCTTGTGCAGTTCTAGGAGGCACCATGATCTGACTGAGCCACCGGCCATCAAGGAGACTGAGAGCCATCATACTCAACAGTCCAGCGGTCTGAGACAGCCTCATCTCACTTGCAGACACCAGCTGCTGCTTCCATGCAGTGCACAGAAAGGAACTTTGCAGACTGCAGCGTCTACGGAAACTTGAGACAGGCATTATCAGGTTACAGATCTATCAAACTGGTCCTTTCTAATGCCAAGAGTCAATAACTATGTCTACCTTCACCCTGCAAGGACCAGGGGTTCAAACACCTTCTGACGTGAGGGGTAGAGGAGGCATAAGGTCGTGTAGGAGGAGACCCGAGATCTGGGCGGGCGCACCCCACGGTCTCAGCCCCGAGGATGACCGCGCCTCTGGATGTCAGCCCAAAGCAGCTGCACTCGCCTTACCTTTGAGAATGCTCTGGAAATACTGAACAGCGGCACTGTCCCACTTCTTGGAGGGTCTGGAACAGTGAGCAGATGCAGCTTCGTTAGAAACATCTGAGAAACCATGAGGCGGGGGAGATCAGACTCGCGGCTCTGCTCAGGGCTGAGGACTCCACACCCTACAACAGGCTCCTCTCACCTTTGCGTCCTGCACCTACGTGGGGAAGTCAGGCCTCCTCCTGGGGCTCCGTGAGGGATCGAGGCCCAACCCAGCACATCATGGCCCCATCGCCACCACAGCCAAGAGCTAACTATCTCTGCCAGCCACAACAGAAGCTGCTTGGAGCAGGCATCCTAAATGCAAGGGCTTAAAGCAATGAGCTCAGAGTGGCCACGGGACGGCCGCCACAGTCAGCTCGTGTGGCCCTCATTCTGCCAACACCCTTTCACTGCTTCCCATTTCTTTCCGTCTTCTTGTTCCTTGCATGTGTGACACTGTGATTTATAAGGAGAAACATGCATCAGTCTTCCTCCCTTTTATCAGGTACAAAACTCTTAAGACGAGTGAAATTTCCTGACTGAAAAGAGTTGAACAGGGTCTTCCTTAGGATAATGGCATGGCTTTCTCAGAGCTCTTCAGGATGGAGGATGGAGTTGGAAGAGTCAATCCCACCAAAGGAAATGAGGTCTCAAAAGGCAGGGCCAGAGCAATAGTACAGCAGAGAGGGCATTTGCTTTGCACAGGGCCAACCGGCATCCCATATGGTACCCTGAGCACTGCCAGGTGTAATTCTTGAGTGCAGAGCCAGGAGTAACCCAAAAAGCAAAAGCAAAAACAAGGCAGCAGATTGTCCAGGTGGGTGACACTGGAGATCTGGAGAGAGCAGGGAAGCTCTGCACCTTTGCCTCAGACCCCAGTGCGGGCAACTCTCAGACCTCAGCGGGCAACTCTCAGACCTCAGCGCGGGCAACTCTCAGACCTCACCGTGGGCAACTCTCAAGACTGGAAGTTCCTTTTTAATAAAACTTGTGATCTTGTAAACAAAGTGTTCCTATGAGCTTTGTGAACCATTCCAGCAAAGTAAACCCAAGAAGAAAGTCATAAAACTACCATTGCCCCTGATTACTGAAATTAGTTTCTTTTTTGTGCAGTGTTAGGGGTGGGAGTGGGTAGGGGCCACACCCAGCAATGCTTAGTGGTTACCCTTGTCTCTACACTCAGGAATTACCCCAGGTGGGCCTGGAGGATCATAACAGGATACCCAGGATAGAACCCAGGTCAGTCACGTGCAAGCAAGTGCCCTACCCACTATTTCATGGCTTCAGCCTTTTACCATAGTTTCTAAAGCTGTTTTGCAAGAGGTTTCACTACTACAGCCACAATAGAAGGGAACGCGGGAACTTCGACCCACAATGGCACAGTACTGAGAAAAGGAGTGGGAGGTGGGAGGGCGGGACTGAGAGTCCCAGACAATGCTCATTTAGGACGGCAAAGGTTGAAGCCTTACCCTGGTGAGGTATTGCCCCGTGCAGGGAACTGTCCTGAACAAGCACCGGCAATGTGGCCAAATACTAAGAAACAGGAGCAAGGACGGGGGCTAGCGTGTGAGCTACCTGTCTACGTCTTCGTATTTTGTATAAATTTACCTGCATTTGGTTTATTTGTTTGTTTTGAGGGGTGCACCTGGAAGCGCTCACAGTGCCCGCAGCACTGTGCCTGGGGCCAATGGTGTTCAGGCACCAAAGCCGGCCTTGCCGCTGCAACGCATACAGTCCGCCCTTTGAGTTATTCCTCCAGTCCCACCAGCCACTCTAAGTTCCGGCTTGCAAAGACGACCGCAGGGGCTATGCTTATTACAAGCACCACACAGAGAGGTGGCCGAGCACTCAGGCTCGCATCACGGCAGAGCAAGCAGGGACAGAGACGGGGATCCTGCACATGTTTTAATGTTCCCTGACACCACATTCAATCATGATTCTCTTTGCAGTTCAATTCTTTTTTTTTTCCCTTGATCTTGGGGTGGTGCTCAGGGCTGACTCCCGGCTCTGCACTCTGGAATCACACCCAGAGGTGCTCAGGGGACCATACAGGGTTCTGGAATCAAACCTGGGTCAGCCAGGTGCAAAGCAAATGCCCTACCTGCTATACTATCACTCCAAGCCCAGTTCATTACTTTACAAGTAGAGGGTTGCGGGTGAGGGAGATAAAAGCTTAGAGTTCAGGCCAAACCCCTAAACCCCTTTGACCTAAACCTCAGCTTCTGGAGACGGGGCTGCTGCGGGAGTTCAACTGCCTGAGCGGTTTAATACACACCGACTCCAAACACAGCTCCTCATACACACCGGCTCCAAACACAGCTCCTCATACACACCGGCTCCAAACACAGCTCCTCATACACACCGACTCCAAACACAGCTCCTCATACGCACCGACTCCAAACACAGCTCCTCATACACACCGGCTCCAAACACAGCTCCTCATACGCACCGACTCCAAACACAGCTCCTCATACACACCGGCTCCAAACACAGCTCCTCATACGCACCGACTCCAAACACAGCTCCTCATACACTGACTCCAAACACAGCTCCTCATACACACCGACTCCAAACACAGCTCCTCATACGCACCGACTCCAAACACAGCTCCTCATACACACCGACTCCAAACACAGCTCCTCAACACACCGACCCAAACACAGCTCCTCATACGCACCGGCTCCAAACACAGCTCCTCATACACACCGACTCCAAACACAGCTCCTCATACGCACCGACTCCAAACACAGCTCCTCATACACACCGACTCCAAACACAGCTCCTCATACGCACCGACTCCAAACACAGCTCCTCATACGCACCGACTCCAAACACAGCTCCTCATACGCACCGACTCCAAACACAGCTCCTCATACACACCGCTCCAAACACAGCTCCTCATACACACCGACTCCAAACACAGCTCCTCATACGCACCGACTCCAAACACAGCTCCTCATACACACCGGCTCCAAACACAGCTCCTCATACGCACCGGCTCCAAACACAGCTCCTCCATACACACCGACTCCAAACACAGCTCCTCATACACACCGACTCCAAACACAGCTCCTCAAACACACCGACTCCAAACACAGCTCCTCATACACACTGGCTCCAAACACAGCTCCTCATACGCACCGACTCAAACACAGCTCCTCATACGCACCGACTCCAAACACAGCTCCTCATACACACCGACTCCAAACACAGCTCCTCATACACACCAGCTCCAAACACAGCTCCTCATACACACTGACTCCAAACACAGCTCCTCATACACACCGACTCCAAACACAGCTCCTCATACACACCAGCTCCAAACACAGCTCCTCATACACACTGACTCCAAACACAGCTCCTCATACACACCGACTCCAAACACAGCTCCTCATACACACCAGCTCCAAACACAGCTCCTCATACACACCGGCTCCAAACACAGCTCCTCATACACACCGACTCCAAACACAGCTCCTTATACACACCGACTCCAAACACAGCTCCTTATACACACCGACTCAGCTCCTCATACACACCGACTCCAAACACAGCTCTCTCATACACACCGACTCCAAACACAGCTCCTTATACACACCGACTCAGCTCCTCATACACACCGACTCCCAAACACAGCTCCTCATACACACCGACTCCAAACACAGCTCCTCATACATACTGACTCCAAACACAGCTCCTCATACACACCGACTCCAAACACAGCTCCTCATACATACCGACTCCAAACACAGCTCCTCATACATACTGACTCCAAACACAGCTCCTCATACACACCGACTCCAAACACAGCTTCTCATACACACCGGCTCCAAACACAGCTCCTCATACACACCGACTCCAAACACAGCTCCTCATACGCACCGACTCCAAACACAGCTCCTCATACACACCGACTCCAAACACAGCTCCTCATACACACCGACTCCAAACACAGCTCCTCATACACACCGACTCCAAACACAGCTCCTCATACGCACCGACTCCAAACACAGCTCCTCATACACACCGGCTCCAAACACAGCTCCTCATACGCACCGACTCCAAACACAGCTCCTCATACGCACCGACTCCAAACACAGCTCCTCATACG
Organism: Cryptotis parvus; assembly: GCA_021461705.1. NCBI lineage: Eukaryota > Metazoa > Chordata > Mammalia > Eulipotyphla > Soricidae > Cryptotis > Cryptotis parvus. The sequence continues at coordinate 83,650 of JAJIBD010008086.1, forward strand.
CACCGACTCCAAACACAGCTCCTCATACATACTGACTCCAAACACAGCTCCTGAAGGACCTCGGAAATTCTTTGCTTTTCTCAAGAGGAAGTGATTTCATATAAACATCATATGCTTGAGGGGCCCGAAAGATAGTACGGCAGGTAGGGCACTTGCCTTGCGTGCAGCCAAAGTGGGGTCCAATCCCGGCATCCCATATGGTCCCCGAGCACATCCAGGTGTTCTTCCTGAGTGCAGAGCCAGGAGTAACCCCTGAGCATAGCTGGGTGTGGTCCCCAAGCAAACAAAAACATCAAACACTTGATTTAAGACCTTTACCAATAGTTCAACCTCCTTCAGAGGGTTTTACTTACACAATTTCAGCACTGTTTTCACAGAAGTCAATGTGTAAGGTAACGGGCTGTGTGCCATATAACTTGAATTTCTTTGCTCTGTAGGGAAGCTGCAGGAAACTTTCCATTGCAACGCGGATGCTTCAGAGTGAAACAGAAATAGTTCTGTTATAAAGAAAAATTAGTGCAACATTTCAAATGTTCAACCCAAATGTTCAACATCACTTGTATCACTTGTCTTCCTGTTGTTCATCAATTTGCTCAGTGGGCACCAGTAACGTTTCCATTTGTCCCTGTCGCGTGCTAGTGTAGCCCAAGCGCATCTGCTCGCTACAGGAACACAAAGAGCCTCAAACCATTTGTTCCATTCAGTCATGGGAATGAGGTCTATTATTACTATTAATGTTCAACATATTTAACATAAAACACATAAAATCCAAATTCCTTTCATTTCTAATATACCTACCAACAGCAGGCAATGATCCTAGACATTTGTCCAAGAGAGCAAAACCAGATTGGGGAGGTGAAAGAAATCTTACTATTCCTTTCAAAGATAGTACAGGAGAGTGAGAGGAAGCAGGAAACACATCAGACCAAGAGATCTTTGGCGGCACAATCCCAAGGCTGGGGGCAGCGAGGGCCGCTCCTGTCGGTCTTCACTCCAACACATGCTCCAGCTCCAGTGCACAAAGAACTGGCGCCTTCAAGTCTTCCCTTCCTCCTTCTTATAAAAAGTTAAATCCTAATTTCCTCTTGACTTTATTGGAGAGGGGGCAGAGGTTGGGCCACATCTGGGAGTGCTCAGGGGCTAGTCCTGGCAGTGCTGGGAACTGGACCTGTGGCACAGGATTTGAACCTACCTGGGTCACCCACACGCCGGGTGCAAGGCCTCACCACCGGCACTATCTCTCAGGCTCTTCTTCTCTTCCTAACGCTAAGAAGAATTCTACTTTCTGACTTCTAGTCTCTGACTTTGAAAACTGACACAGCCCTTTCAAACTGCTATTTGTCTTCTGAAAAGCAAAGGAAATGCACTTTTTTTAGATTTCACTGGAATATTCTTGGCAAAATCCACCAGAAAACATTCTGCCAGGTAATGATCTGCTGACGACACAATTGACTTAATAACAGCCCTGCACCAGCACTTCAGGTCTTGACAATAAACCACGCAAACCTAGAATTTGAAAAGAAAATTCCTTGTGTGAACAGAACAGAGGCTGTCAGAAGCCTTGAGAACTAAACGTAACGTGGGATCTGAGGTGGTGCCTAGGACAAAGGCCATTAGGAGCCGCCGCTGAAACGCAAGCCAGGTTGTGGCAGTGAGTGAGTGGCAGGACACTGGCCCTGACTGTAAACCTGAGGGCTGTGACCGATGTCCCACAGCTCTGCACAACGTGCACCATGGAGAAAATGAGTGTGTGTGTGGGGGGGGGCGCTTAGCTATACTGTCTTTGCAACTTTTCTGCCAATCTGATAGTTTGAAAATTTAAAGTTTATATAATCAAGACGGGCTGAAAGGATCCAAGAGAGGATGGTCGGGAGACAGGACTTTGGTGGTGGGTGTCATGACTTTGTTTCAGACTCTGTTGCCTGAAAACATACAGACATTACTGCCCCAGGGCAACCGGCCATAGCAGGCAGACTCAATCACAACGGTTGGGTGCCAGCTCTCCCCTAGCTCAGCTGACCATGAGGCTCCCAGGAGGAAAGATGGGTTTTGGGAGTGGGCCCATCACTTCTGGGGGACTTCAGAAGCAGCTGGATGAGACTCGCCCACCACAATAGCCGACAGCAGTCTGGACGCCCAGCACATCAGAACCCGCCCAGGAGAGACGCTGATCTCAAGACCAGATTAACAGAGTAGCAGAGTTTGAGCCCAGGTAGGCGGCTCCCAGAAACGGAAGTCACCGGGCATTTATCAGATGGAGTTGGGGCACCCCTTCCCCTCTCCATCTTGTCCTGGAGGCCCGGTGGCCCTGCCCAAGAACTGCCCCAGGGTGACCGGTCATAGCAGGCAGAGACACTCAATCACAACGGGGAGAGCTGGCACCCAGCTCTCCCCTAGCTCAGTTGACCATGAGGCTTCCCAAGTCTGGAAGGGATGCAGGAAGGGACAGGGACAGCAGCACTGATGGCCAGTGAAACCACTGCATGTTGAGCCGATGGGCAACTTCAGGAGGTGCAATCAGGCAGCGACCATCAGGATCCACAGGAGAACCTCAACTAACATGACCAAAGTCGGCACCTCCCAATCCAATCCAAGAGTCCCAATGTCAATCATTCTGGGAGAAAAGAAGAATGAGACCAGGGATGTAGCTCAGTGGCAGACAGTTTACCTTGCAGGGATCACAGCGAGATACTACTTGGCCCTAAGAAAAGGTAGTCATGAGATCTGCTACTACAGGGAGGGCCCTGAGATTATCATGCTGAGTAGAGTCAGTCAGAGGGAGATGAATTAACCAACATAACACGACCTCTCTCACATGCGGGATTATGAAGAAACATGGTGGAATAACAATACCCAAAGACAACAGAAACAGAGAACATGAGAAGTGGTATTCCGTAGGAAAAATGCCACTCAAGGGAACTGGGAATGAGGAAGGCGTGGCAACGCCTGTGATGGAGGGAAGGGTTCAGCCGGGTGGGAAGCAAATGGACTGGGGGGAAAAGTTGGTGGAGAGAAGTGGACACTGGTGAAGGGACCAGTGCTGAGAAACTATATGCCTCAAGTCCAATCACGAATGACTTTGTCATTTCATGGTGACTAAATAAAAAGATGAGTAAGAATAAGCCCCCCTGAAATAGAGATGACCTTCCCACCCTGCCAGCCTCAGAGGCGCCCTGCAAAGCATGTCCCTTCCCATCCCAAGATTCCCAAGTCAGAATCTCATACATTAAAGAGAAGTTAACACAAGGCAACAATTGTAAGCAATTAAGTTACCCTATGAGCTTTTGTCATCTTCACTGTCAAAATAGTCTCTATTCTGAGCAGTGTTTTAAGGCATGTTTCTTAAAGCACACTCAGATACATACCTGCCCTTCTTCCAACATTAGTGGCTTGGTTTTTACATCTTGACGCATGCTATCATAGAAGTCATTCATGGCACTATTAAGTTTTTGATAGTCAACTTCATGATCTAAAAAGGGGCTACATCCTTTTATAATAACCCAGAAGCAACCTGGATCTTCAATCTGTCGAAATGTTTAAATGGAAACAAAGCAAAGCATGATTTAAATGTCACATGATAAAAATAACAAATCTCAGAATCATGGTAGTATTCTAATTTAAATAATTTAACAAATTCTTGGCCACTTCTATCACGAATGGTCAGACACAAAGTAAAGGCCCTCTATACTCACGCAAGCCATCACACTACACATCTTAAACTTACACAATGCCAATTATACCACAATAAAACTAGGATGAAGGGGGAAAGGTCAAATTCAGAAACAAGCGATAACACGTCATTTCTTCTTCCTCTCTCTTCTCCTTTGGGCCTCCCCTAGCTATATTCTGGGGTCCTTGGGGCCACTCTCAGTGATCCGTGATTCTCCCAGTAGGGCGCATGGCTCAATGCTAGCGGCAAAGGCGCAGCGGCGCTGCTCAGGGTCAGTGCTGCTGGGGCTTAGGCCACCCGGCGTTAGACCCTACGGCTGTCCTCAGTGATCTTCAGTGGCCCAGGAGATGTCAGGGGTGACACGGGGCTGCAGCAAAACAAGAGACCGACAATCATCTCTAGTGTCTTGACTGTGCCAGTATCTGAATTTTCAAAATATTAATAGTAAAATACAAGGTCAAGGCTCAGGACCATGTTTCTAGTGTTCCGAGTCTCTCATAAGAACATTCATGCACATCCTGATCATAGTCTTTGAAAGGAAACAAAAATCAGCCCCCAACAGAGAAAGCCAGAGATGCGGCAAAGAGCCGTATGAGAGCCAGAACAGGGAATACAGCTCTGAATGTCCCCTAACATCTAACTGAGATTTCCACACAGAAACACACCAGCAGGAAATAAAAGCTGTTCCGAGTGACAAGTATCCCTGATTTTCCAAAGTGAGTTCCTATGTGCCTGTGAGAGGGCCTAGAGCTGCTCTCCCAAGCTGTGGATCCCAGGCACCTGACGGCAGGAACACAGGGGTCTGCGTTAGTCTTCCTTCTGTTTTTCTCAACTCTTTAACGTTTTTGTTTTTGTCTGGTTTGGGCCACAACTGGTGGTGCTCAGGGGTTACTCCTGGCTCTGTGCTCAAGAATCACTCCTAGCGTGCTCAGGGGACCATAATGGCTGCCGGGATAGAACCTGGGTGAGCTGCATGCAAGGCAAGTGCTGTGCTATTGCTCCAGCCCAATGCTTGAACATTTTTATAATGGACAGCTGGGCCTTGCAAGCATGGAGTCAGGTTGAGCCCAGGAGTCAGTGTTAGGGGCCACCCTGGTGGCCCCTTGAGATCCACACTGCCAAGTGTGTGCCACAGAGGGCGAGGCACCCAGGGAGCACAGCACAGACAAAAGTGCCACCCCTGCCAGGAGCACCTATACCAGGAGCACAGAGAAGGGGGGACATCGCCCTCAGGAGCACCACTGTCAAGGGCGTGAGCACCATGCGGAAATGTGCAGGCGGAAATGTACATACACCACACACACACACACACACACACTGCAGCACCAGCTGCAGCAAGGAGAGAAAGGGAGGGGGGGGCACTCGAGGGGGCGCTCTGGCTCCAGTCCTGACCAGAGTTTTTACACCAACAAGCCAGTGTCTTAATGAAAATTAAAAGGAGAGGCCAGAGCAGTGGTAGAGCAGGGGGACACTTGCTTTCCTTGCAGCCAATCCGAGTTCAATCCCTGGCATCCCATATGGTCCCCTGAGTACTGCTGGGAGTGATTCCTGAGTTCAGAACCAGGAGTCACCCCTGAGCATCACCAAGTGTAGCTCGAAAAACAAAATTTTTGAAATAAACAACAGAATCATAAAAAAATATGGGCCAGAGATGTGGTACAAAGGATAAGGTTCTTGCTGAGGTCACAGTGGCAGCCTTAACCCTCCCTCAAATACCAGCTCCCTAGAAGACCCCCAGATAAGACTCTAAACACAAAGCCAGGAGGGGCCCCTGAGCACCATCAGGAGTGGTTCAAAAACAAATAAAAAATACTGATCTTTAATGCGGATACAAGGTACTAATGGATTATTAAATTTTCTCAAAGTGATATACAAATATACTTGATTCCAGCATGTACTTTTTTCAGATATCAACCAATTAATTGAGATTCCTATTGAAAAGGCAAAGGAATTGGAGTACCTAAAATAACTTTTTTTTTTTTTGCTTTTTTGGGTCACACCCCGGTGATACTCGGGGTTACTCCTGGCAACGCCAGGGGACCATATGGGATGCCGGGATCGAACTTCGGGTTGGCGCGTGCAAGGCAAATTGCTCTATCTGCTGTGCTATTGCTCCGGCCCCCTAAAATAATTCTTAAAAAATATAGTTGTGGAAAAGCGAGATACCACAGTGGGTAGGGAACTCGTCTTACAAGCAGCCGATACAGGTTCAATCCCTGCACCCATATGGGCCCCAAAGCCCTACTAGAATGAACGCTGAGAACAGAGTGGAAACACATCTGAGCTGGTTATGGCCAGGACAAACAAATAATACTGTTGTAATACTCACACTAAGACTTACTGTAAGACACAGTAATGAAAAAATCATACTAGAAGCAGAGTTTTAAGTCAGCAGAACAGAAATATATACACATTTTCAATAAAGGTACAAAGGAGAGTGAACGGAAAGATACTGAGGACCACAGCTATAGTGAAGCAGGCAGGGTGTTTGCCTTACACATGGCACCCATATGGTCCCAGACCCTCCCCAGGGCTGACCCCTGAGCCTAGAGCTAAGAAAAAGCCCTGAACACTGCAGGGCCACGCCCAAATACAAAAAAAAACAAAAACAAAAGATATTGAGTCAAAAAAAAGCTGGCACGGCTCTAGGAAGTATGGACGCACCCAGCGGGCACTGCTGGGGAGAGACGAGCCCAGGCGCCCATAAGCAATGGGGCAAGGGGGAAGGGGTTACAGACAGCCCTTCCTAAAAAAAGAAAAAAAAAAGGTTAAAAAATACTTAGGACACCGAGTTCGGTCTGAATGTTGGAAATCCTACTTTATTTTTTCTCTAGGCGGAGTAAAAAAAACAAATTGTTACTGGTGCCGGCTCGAGCAAATCGATGATCTACGGGAAGACAAGTGATACAAGATATTTACTCTAGGCGTCTCCCAAGCCAGTGTTTGGGATACACTTGAACTAAACTCGGGGTCGGATCCCATCCACCGTGCAACCGTAGGTGGGACGCCCGGGAGCGCGGGGGGCGGTGGGCAGGGCAGCCCGGGGGTGGGGGGCGGTGGGCAGGGCAGCCCGGGGGGAGGGCGGTGGGCAGGGCAGCCCCGGGGAGGGGGCGGGTGGGCAGGGCAGCCCGGGGGGGCGGTGGGCAGGGCAGCCGGGGGGGCGGTGGGCAGGGCAGCCCGGGGGGGCGGTGGGCAGGGCAGCCCGGCGGCGGGGCGGTGGGCAGGGCAGCCCGGGGGCGGGGGGGCGGTGGGCAGGGCAGCCGGGGGGGGCGGTGGGCAGGGCAGCCCGGCGGGGGCGGTGGGCAGGGCAGCCCGGGGGGGCGGAGGGCAGGGCAGCCCGGCGGGGGGGGGGCGCTCGCTCACCTTCAGCACCCGCACCTCGAGCATCTTGGCGGTGCCTCGCCAGCGGGCCGGGGGGCTCGCCCGGGGCCACACGCGACGTCGTCGAGGCCACGCCCCGTGCCCGGGTCTTTGGGACTCACGAATGACGCCGGGGGCGCTCCCTCATGGGGCCGGCGGCCGTGGGGCCTCCACCGCGTCGCCCATCCAAGGTCGAGGACCCCCTTGCGCCCGGCCCCGGCCCCGCACGCCAGGCCGCCGCGCACCACAGGGGACACGCTCCTGCCCGCAGCCTGGATGCCGCTGGCGGCGCTCCTCTCCGCGCCCCGCCGTGTGATGCCCGCGGGCGCCAGCCTCGAGGCCTTCAGGGAGCACGTGGAGAACCAACGGCCAGTGCAACCGCCGGCCGCCACGCACAGAGCCCGGAGCGCCGAGCAGGATGGGGCGGGGCTACGTGTATGGGCGTGGTCAGGGCGGGGCGACTCTAGGGCGTGTTGATGGGCGGGGCTGTGTTAGGGGCAAGGTCGGGCCTGGGCCGTTGTGGGTCACGTGGCCCCCTGATCTGGCCGTGGTCCCCTGCACTGCATGCTCACCTGGGCATTGTCGCCCTGTGCAGGCTCAATGAATAAATGAATGAATGAATGATGGGAGAGAGAGAGAGAGAGAGAGAGAGAGAGAGAGAGAGAACACCAACAACCACATCTGATTTCAATGGGAAGTGCATGAGCCCAGAGAAATCTCAGATAGCCTCTTCCCAGTTGAGTGTGGGGTCTCTATTTTTCCAGACTCGATCCCAGGCTACTAAATAGGGCTCCGTAAACTGGTTCCCAATAGTGCTTGCAGAGAATGAAAACATCATTGTGGGGTGAAGTGAAAAGACTGCCACAGGGAGGGTCCCGGGCACCTCACCTGGCTGAAGGGAGCCACTTTCCTGTAACGGAACCGCTCCCTCCACCTACCTCCCAGGTGTGGAGATTTTCTTTAACTATTTGATGATACGAAAAGATAAAATTATTTTAATTGCAGTTTCGTTATTTGTTTTTGCATTTGGGGGCCACATCTGGCAGTACTCAGAGAGCTGGGCTCAAGGATAACTCCACCATATGTGGTGCCAGACGGAACCCGCATCAGCCACATGCCAGGAAGCGCCCTTCCCACTGGGTGCCTCCAAGTGCCTTTATCATCTTGTCGCTTGTCACTTTTCTTCCCATTGTTCATTGATTTGCTTGGCGGGGCACCAGTAATGTCTCCATTTGTTGGGAATGAGGTCCATTATTGTTACTGGTTTTGGTATATTGAACACACCACGGGTAGCTCTCCAGGCTCTGCTGTGGCTCTGGGTTCATCCCAGTCTTTTCTCTGTCAGACTATCAACCATCCAGGGCCCATGGGGCAGAGCCCTGGGGGGTGTAGACAAGCCTGACTCATGTCTGCCACCTGTTGACTCCTGCCCGGCACTGCAGCCACACCTGCAACACCTCAAGGAAGTTAAATCATAGTACTAAAATCTGACACTAAGAACCAAAGACTAATATTACTTTATCAGATAGGTGCTAAAGTCCACAATAAAATGCTACTAAGAAAAGCCAGAGCAAATGTTAAAAAAAAGCAAGGGATTGCCAAAAAGCTCAGGAATGCATGAGGTCAGGGCAAGGCAAGACTGATGCTTAGAAGCTACTCAGGGCACCTTGGCTGGGCGCTGCTGTGAGATGGTCAGTCTTTCATCACTGGGACAGCTTTCTGGCTCTGCAGGCGTCTACATAGGAAATGTTCAGTTCTTATACTTTCTGTGCCCTCCCCAGGCATCATTCAGAAGTTGTTTTTCAGGGAAGCCTCCAGGAGAAGGGAGAAACTGAGGCCACACCAGGCACTGGGAGGGGCAGGGCTGGGGTAGGGGCAGAGTGTGCAGTGAGGAGAGAGGAACTCATCTAAGTTTTGCAGCACTTCACAACCTTTTCATGTGGCTTTTAGGTCGCATGCTGGGGACTAGTCCTGGCTCCATGGTTGGGGCTTCTCCCAGCAGTGCTTAACGTTGCATACAGCGCCCTGGATCAAGCCAGGGCTGAGTGCACTCAGGCCACTTCATCCCACACAAACCCCGTCTAGAACTACTCTAGGCTGGATGGTTTGAATGACTTTGTGAGGTTTGCTTGCTGCAATTTGACTTGTACTTCCTAACAGTGATGTTGAGCATCTTTCAGCATATCTATTGGCTATTTGACTATTTCCCTCAGGAAAATAAAAATCTTTTTTTTATTTTTGCTTTTTTTTTTGGGGGTCACACCCAGCAATGCTCAGGGGTTACTCCTGGCTCTGCACTCAGGAATTACTCCTGGCTGTGCTCAGGGGACCATATGGGATGCCGGGATCGAACCCAGGTCGGCACAGGCCGGCCGAGTGCAAGGCAAACGCCCTACCCGCTGGGCTATCGCTCCGGCCAGAAAATAAAAAATCTTTTCAGGTCTTTTGCCCATTATTTTTATTTATTTATTTATTTTTTTTTTTGCTTTTTGGGTCACACCCGGCAATGCTCAGGGGCTACTCCTGGCTCTGCACTCAGGAATCACCCCTGGCGGTGCTCAGGGGACCATATGGGATGCCGGGATCGAACCCAGGCCGGCACAGGCCGGCTGCGTGCAAGGCAAACGCCCTACCCGCTGGGCTATCGCTCCGGCCCCTGCCCATTATTTAGATTGTCTGAAGCTTCTTGAGTTCCTTATATATTTTGGATAGGTTCACTCACCAGATGCGTTGTTTTGTAAATATTTTGTCCTATTTAAAACATTTTTGGGGGTCACACCAGCAATGCCCAAGGGTTACTCCAGGCTCTGCACACAGGAGTTATTCCTGACAGTGCTTAGGAAATCAAACCTGGGTCGGCCCCATGCAAGGCAAAAAGCATATTCGCTATACTATAGCTCTGGCCCCCATTTTAAAACACTCTTTTGTTCTGGGGCCACATCCAGTGGTTCCCAGGGCTTACTCTTGGCTCTGCTTTCAGGGACCACTCCTCGTGGGACCATATGGGGTGCCAGGGATTGAACCCGGCTAGGTGCATGGAAGGTAAGTGCCCAGCCAACAGTACTGTCACACCAGCACCCCCATTTAAAAATTATCTTATTATTTGTTGCTTCTTTTTTGAGTACAGTTTGTGTGTGTGAAGCAAGATTGTTTTTATTGGACAAAACTTGCTTAGAAAGATCTTTATATGAGAGGAGGGAAAGAGAGGAAAAAACATGTTCAAGAGAAAATACAGGGTTCTCCAGAATAGGAAAAAAAAGCAAGCAAGAAACAGAAACGAGCAAAAGCACATGCTAAACGGAGCAGAGACCTACACAAGCCTAGAGTTCAGTTTTGTTATTGTACTGAGGAAACACTCCAATGGTTAATATTTATGGTATACAAAGTTATTACATCACCACCAAGTGCCAAAGACCACCACTATTTTTAAATCACTTTATTTTTCTATATTTCATTATACTACTGTGAGATATACAATTACAAAGATATTCATTTTGGGTTTCAGTTGTACAGTGTTCCAGCACCCATCCCTCCACCAGTGCCCATTTCCCACCACCAATGCCCCCCAATTCTCCCCCCCTCCCCTAACCTGCCTCTATGGCAGGTTCTTTATCTCTTTTCTTTCTCTCTCTTTTTCTCTCTTCCTTCTCTTATACACTGTAGGTTGCAATACATACATTTAGAGGTTATCATGTGTATCTTTTTGCCTGTATTTAACGCTCAGTTCTAGACTGGTATTATTAGCACACTATTCCCTTCTGTCTTACCTAACCTCTGACTCCCACATGCTTGTGGTAGATTCCACCTTTGACAAGACCTCCTGATCCATGTTTTCCCTGACCTTGGATATTGGTATCATATCATATATATATTTATATCATGCAAATAAATGCAGTCATTCTATATGTCTTTTTCCTTCTGGCTAATTTCACTCAACATGATCCTCTCCATGTCCATCCATCTATAGGCAAATTTCATAACTTAATTTTTCCTAACAGCTGCATAGTATTCCATTGTGTAGATATACCAAAGTTTCTTTATCCAGTCATCAGTTCTTGGACACTCTGGTTGTTTCCAGATTCTGGCTATTGTGAATTGTGCTGCTATGAAAATAAAAGTGCAGGTGGTGTTTCTGCTGTTTTTGGCTTCCCAGGGTATATTTCCAGGAGTGGTATGGCTGGGTGGAACGGGAGCTCAATTTCTAGTCTTTGGAGAAATGTATTAAATACTTTCATCCATTTCTTCCTCCCACACTCCCAACCTCCCTAACCAAACACTTAGTAACCACAGTTATGCAGTCAAATTCCAAGGGTTTGCTATCATTTGATGTTGTTCATTCCTTTGTTTCTCTGTATGAGAAAGACCACCTGTCCTCACTCCATCTGCATTGGAATGGATAGGCACGATTTGATCTTTTCTTACAGCTGAGTACACCTTATGCACGTCCACCGCCACTTCTTGACCCATTTGCCCTGTCCTTTGGCCTTTGGGTCCCTCCCAGATCTTAGCTATTGGAAATAGCATTGCAGTGAACAAAGTGTAAATGTGTCTTTTCACATTCATGTTTTAATGTTCTTGAGATAGATGCAAAAGAAATGAAATTTTTCAATCCTATAAGAGTTCTACTTTTAATTTTTTTAGAAATCGAAAAGAGAGAGAGAGAGAGAGAAGAGAGAAGAGAGAGAAGAGAGAGAGAGAGGAGGAGAAAGAGGAGAGAAAGAGAGCCTGCGCCTTATGGAGAACCCTCCTGGAGAATCCCAGTGCCTGCTGCTGGAGAGACTTCTGGGAGTGAGAGGTTTCTGGAGTGAGGTGAAGCGAGCAGTGAGATAAGACCGATTAAGAGAAGACTTTCCATAGCCTATGGACTTGTTCCTTCATCCGTTGTTCGGGAGGAACGGTCGTTGGCTCTGGACGCAGCTGGGACTTCGCTGAACCCCAATACTGTCAGGAGACTGCTGAGTTCTGACACCAGACAATATAGAATGAGGGTCCCTTTTGCCACTGGCTGTTCCCATTCTTTTTTCTCTAGGCTATCCTCACAGGTCTGGGTTTGGTTTTGTTTTACACATCCTGATAATCAGCAGTGATGAGCACTTTTTCATGTACCTATGGGTCCTTTGAATAGTGTCTTTTCATCTTTGCACATTTCTTATGGGACTGTTGGTATTTTATGTTTGTGTTTATGAATCTTTGTTGTTACTATATTGTATCTGACTGTCGGCTATTCTGATGAACAAATATTTCTCCCATTAGGCTAGGTGTCTTTTCATTTCGGTCAAATGCTTGCTCCAGAACCAATACTTTTAGCTTCATGCAGTCCCAGTTGCTTATTTTTGCTTTTTTTTTTTGCCAACAGAAACTCAGATTGTCATGGGAGTTGTTTACTTTAACTTATTTTTATAGATTGAGGTCTAACAACAGATTCTTAATCCACTTTGATATTTTGTGTATGAGATAGGGGCCCACTTTCATTATTCTTGCAAGGCCAACCAGTTTTTCCAGCACATGTTTAAGAGCCTTTCCTGCCTTCACTTCATGCACCAAGCTCCTCTGTTATTAATCAACTGCACATGTGTGGGTGCGTGTCCCATCTTTCCATTCTGTTCCATTGGTGTCTGGGAGAGTGACTGCTCTGCTGGCCTCTCCCGCTAGGGTGGTGATAGCATCTCACTCTCACATCTCAGCAAGAAAAACGTTTGCAGACAGTTTACCCATCACCAGAGGCGAACAAGTGACTCGGGGATAGGAACCACAGACCAAAATGCAGTCTACTCAGGATTGAATAAAACACAAACCTTTATTGGCACCTCAGTTTTTATAGGTAGGAAAATGAAAAGACTTCGTGAAAAAATGAAACAGCACATAGTCAAAAATGTATATAATGTATCAAACATATGGAACAGAACATTCTAGCCATTTCCCATCTTGAATCAATTGACATTATGCCTCTTAAAAGGAGGCAAAAACATACCCACACGACATATTAAAAAATACTGAAAATGAGTACCACTGAAACACCATGAAATGATGAAGAGTTCTCTCTCCTCTATTCATTACCACTCCAGAGTAAGAAATAGGACATCTGGGCCGAGCAGGCCCACAGCAAGGCCTCATGCTTCGTATGTGGGCTCAGGCCCCAGCCACGTACAGACAGGAATGAAGTCCAAGCCCCGGAGTCGCTGTCTGGTATGACCCCAAATACAAACAGATACTATTAGTTTAGCTTTCCTTATAATTACTTATTTCTTTGAAACATTGCCCCAAACAATTGCAATTTTTTTTTTTTTTTGGAGATTCGTAAAACTGCACTTTTTTTTTTGGTAGGAAGCACTATTTTAATATCTTTCTCTCCAAAGATAACTGGCTTTTGGACCAAAATAAGAATTCTATAAAAGATCTTACCATAGTACATCTTTTATAGATGCTACTATATGAAATAGATATTATGTGAAAGTTTTAACATGTATTAGACTGGTCCCTTTGGTTCTATTACCCATCTTTGATTTGACTTTTCTAGTTTTTTTTTAATTTTTAATTTTTTAATATATTTTATTATACCACTGTGAGATATACAATTACAAAGATGTTCATGTTTGGGTTTCAGTCTTACAGTGTTCCAGCACCCATCCCTCCACCAGTGCCCATTTCCCACCACCAATGTCCCCAATTCCCTCTCCCGTCTCCCCTAGCCTGCCTCTATGGCAGGTTTTTTTTTTTTTTGGGTCACCTGGCGACACTCAGGGGTTACTTCTGGCTCTTGGCTCAGGAATTACTCCTGGCGGTGTTTGGGGGACCATATGGGATGCCAGGGATCGAACCTGGGTCGGCCCGCGTGCAAGGCAAACGCCCTACCTGCTGTGCTATCGCTCTGGCCCCTATGGCAGGTTCTTTATCTCCTCTTTTTCTCTCTCTCCCCCTCTCTCTCTCTCTCTCTCTCTCTCTCTCTCTCTCTCTCTCTCTTCCTTCTCTTATACACTGTGGGTTGCAATATATACATTTAGAGTTTATCATGTGCATCTTTTCGCCTGTATTCAATGCTCAGTTCTAGGCTGGTATTATCACTTTTGACAATTATTAGCACACTGTTCCCTTCTGTCTTACCTAACCTCTGACTCCCAGATGTTTGTGGTAGATTCCACCTTAATTGCAACTTGTTAAACTTAGTAATAAATGCACTTGATTTAAAGGTGATCCTTAGTCATTAAGCTGAAGACAGACAGTGGTGCTGTCACAGTCCAAACACACCTGGTTGAACTCCAGCGGAACGTCCAAGGAATCTTCTAAGCACAGCAAGAAAAGTGCTAGTCACTGGATGATTAAAGACGAGGGCAGCAGAACATCCTATTTCAACTTCAAAAACAGCAGTAATACAAAGTAGGAACGTTTGTGAAACACTGATCTCATTTTAGGAACAAGATAGTCGGTTATGCCTCTGAGATACTCTAAAGTTTGAAGAATAAAATAAGCCTGAGAAATTCATAGAACACTTGAAATACAGAAGACTGTATTACTGAAATACAGAAGACTCTTGCAGGCACAGTACACAGTCAGTTGGGAGAAGATCTAGCCAACATGAGGCCAACCGGAAAGAGGCTCCCTTACAAAGCACCGTTTACAGATGACTCTTACTGACTCCAGAGTTCTTCGGGTACAAATGTTTAGATTTGGATGGAATAGTCACATGAATATTATAAAGGTGGCGATCGTATATCACCACACGATGAAATTTTTTGCCTTCCTTCATGAGTTCTTCAATCTTCTTCTCAGTGGACATCTGACTGTCTATAAATTTTGAGTCTTCTACGTACAGTTCATCCCCTGAAAAACAGCATTTTAATTTCATGAAGTATCCTTTTATTAAGTATTTCAATTAAATAAATATAAAAATCAGTAATTTTTAAAATCTAGCTCACGCATTAAGGACTAAGATAGCAGTCAGATAATCCTAACTTTAGGAGCTTATTTCAGTTTCTTTCTTGTATTACTAACCCCCCTCCCCCATTGTTCCAACCCTCAGTTAAGAATTTTTTTTTGGTGGGTGGGACCCAGAATGTAGCTTAGTGATAGTGTGCTGTCTTACATATGTGGGCCCTCGGTTTGCTTCTCAGTACCACCAAAAGAAAGAATTTTTCGGGGGTGGGGGTAAAGTTATGAGTAGTTTGTTTTCTTTTATTGGCTTGTTTTTGGTTTGTTTTTTGGGTCACACCCAGTGATGCGATCCACTTTGGTGGGAGACTTGGGCCCAGTACATGGTCGAAGTTCTGAGCTAGAGGTCCGGAGAATCCCATTATCTTGGATTGCAGTGGCGGAGGGGAGCTTGTCGGCATGGCAGAGCCTGGCAAGCTCCTCGTGTTGTATTTGATATGCCAAAAACAGTAACTAGAATAGATCATTCCCATGACCTGAAGAAATGGTTTGAGGCTCTTCATGTTCCTGGAGCGAGCAGGCTAGTATACCCTTGGGCTATACTAGCACAACGACAGGGACAAGTGGAGATGTTACTGGCGCCTGCTTGAGCAAATCGATGAACAGGAAGACAAGTGATATAAATGAAACCCAGCAATGCTCAGTGATTACTCCTGGCAGGGCTTGGGGGAGCATATGGGATGCCAAGGACCGAACCCAGCTCGGCCATGTGCAAGGCAAATGCCCTACCCGCTGTGCTGTTGCTCCAGTCCCTATAATAAGTACTATGGCTGTTTTGTTGGCTCCGGAGAGATAAGCGGGCAAGGTACTCCCTTGCCTTGCACACACCCGACCTGAGTTCTATTCCTGACATATTATATGGTCCCCAAGCACAGCCAGGAGTAATTCCTGAGTGCAGAGCCAGGAGCAACCCCTGAGCGTTGCCAGGTATGGCCCCAAATAAAAAAATTTTCAAGAATACTACGGATGGGCACCAGAGTGACAGCACAGCAGGTAGGGCATTTGCCTTGCACCACGGCCAACCCAGGTACGATCGCTGGCATTCCATATGGTCCCTGAGCACTGCCAGGAGTAAGTCCTGAGTGCAGAGCCAGGAGTAACCCCTGAGCATTTCCGGGTGTGACCCAAAAAGAGAAAAAGAATATTATGGATGTTTTGAGACTTTAACCTTAATTTGATACCTCTTTAATGTGTAAAACAGAGTGTAACTCATACCTGTGTTTGGGAGGAAGGCCATGCAGGCCAGTACATTAAATGCTTGGTTGATTTACCTGGTAAGAGCTGGAGCATCCCATCAGCAGTTCTTAATGTGATGGGCAGCCATCTTTCTGCCCCCTGCAGTGCATGATCCAAACAAAATTTGTGCAAGTCAGAGAGAGAGGCAAAATTTTCAAGTCTTCTCATTTCATAGAACTGGGGGGTGCCAACCAAATTTCTTTTGATGTGAAACCTTCGATTGCCTCTGATGGAGAGAACCACTGGAAGAAAAGGCAGGGTTTCCGAAAGATTAGTCCACAGGCAAAGCAAAATATGAAACTGTTAGTGCAGTGTCTAAGATCTAGTGGAAGATGTGAAATTAACTTATGAAGGTGACTTGCCAATTCCCTGAGACACTATGAAAAGGTTCTGTGAGGAAAGCTAGGAAGTTCCCCTCAGGAGGTGGATTACTGGACCCTGATCTATAGAACTAGTAAATGGACAGATGTGGAGTGGGGAGAGTTGCTGAGCCGAAGTGCCGGAGTTGTCAAGAAGAAAATATGGCGCTGGGCATTCCCAGCATCAAATGAATTGAAGCATCATGCAAACCCAGGATGGCAGGCTGAGAATTCGGTGACCCCTTGTTCTCCCAGACACAGACTAGGTGTTAGGCCCAGGGCCGGCAACATCTGCAGCAATGTCACGTGGTATGTGGAGTCAAGTTGGGGGTAGGGGAGGACTTTCTGGAATGCCAACAGGCAGCCTCTAGTCCTAGGGAATCTAAGGACATCAGGCATCAGTCAGGCAGGATCTGCCTGAAAGTCTTCAATGCTGGGATCAGATTTTCTTCCACACTCTAGGATTGAAAAAAATAAAAAGAAGCTGATTCCTTGCATCTGGGCTACAAGTAAACTAAGTATCTGCTGACATCGGAGGAAACTGATGCCCACACCCAAACCGGGGAGCTGAATTTATTTTTCCTACCATGGATGACAAAGGTCCCAAACTCAGGCTTTCTTACATAGCACATTTCCTGCAGACCTGCTCTGCAGGCGCCCGCCCAGGGCTCCATCAATGGCATCCCCTGTGGCCCCCTGAGCCTGCCAGAAGTGATCCCTGAGTGCAGTGCCAGGGGTAACCCCAGAGCAACACTAGGTGTGGACCAAAAACAAAAACCAAAACATTAAATTAAACAAACATTAAACATCACTATTGCTAATCTCTACAAAAAAAACAGCAGGCTGGAAGTGTATTGTGTAAGGCAAATAAATCGCAAGACCTATGAAGGAGAGCATTGGGGTTCTTAACTCTCATAACTAAAATGAAAAATCAGGAACCTGAAATATAGTACAGTGAATAAAGGTGCTTGCCTTGCATGCAATCAACCTGGGTTCAATCACCATGTATGGGTCCCACGAGCACCCCCAGGAGTGATCCCTGGGCGAGAGCTAGGGGGAAAGCCCTGAGTACAGCAAAGCATGACCCTCAAACAAAACAAGAAACCCAGTGAACAGAAACAGGCCCAAAAGGTACTGAAATAATGGAATTGAGTGAAGTAATATTAAAACCGCTGTGATATATTATATCCTCTTTGACTAACAACATGAACAAAACATGGTGAGAAACAGAATATATGAAAAGGGAACTAAATGGAACTTATAAAGAGAAATTTCTGGGGGTGGAAGAAAGCTCAAGGGGTTGAGCTCATACATCACATATAAGAAGCCCAGAATCAATCCCTGGCACCTTGGGACACGCGAGGAGCAATCCTGGATGGTTCCTTGGGACACGCCAGGAGCAATCCTGGAGCACCAAATAGCCCTGAGCACTGCCAGGTATGGCTCCAAAATAAAAATTAAACACACAAGAAAGAAAGAAAATCTGGGAGTAGGAGCAATAGTATAGCAATAGTATAGTGGGTAGGACACTTGCCTTGCATACTACCAACCTGGCTTCTATCTCAGGCATCCCACATGGTCCTCCAAGCCACCAGGAGTAATCCCATAAGATCAGAGCCAGTAATACCCTGAGCACAGCCCCGAGAGAGAGAAAGAGAGAGAGAGAGAGACAGATAGAGACAGAGAGAACAAGAGAATGAAAGAGGGAACGAAAGAGAGAACGAAAAGAAAGAAAGAAAGAAAGAAAGAAAGAAAAGAAAGAAAGAAAGAAAGAAAGACAGACAGACAGACAGAAAGAAAGAAAGAAAGAAAGAAAGAAAGAAAAGAAAGAAAGAAAGAAAGAAAGAAAGAAAGAAAGAAAGAAAGACAGACAGACAGACAGACAGACAGACAGACAGACCAGAAAGATAGCACTGCCAGGACGGCGTTTGCCTTGCACGCAACTGAATTAGGTTCGATCCCCAGCATTCCATATGGCCCCCGAGCACTGCCAGGAGTAATTCCGGGAGTGCAGAGCCAGGAGTAACCCCTGAGCATTGCTGGGTGTGACCCAAAAAGAAAAAAAAAGAAAGAAAAATTTAAAAAAATCTGAAGAATGTAAACCTGAGCACTGCTGGGTGTGGCCCCAAAACAAATGATTCACAAAATAAAGAAACATAGGGGCAAGAGAGATAGAACAGGCAACCAACCTGGGCCTACGGCCTGACAGGAGTGATGCCTGATTACAGCCAGGGTGGCCCAAACAAAAAAGGAAAGAAAAAAATATAAAAAGCGTTTAGTTCTATGGGACTGGATGGGATCTCTGTCCCATCAGACAGAAAGACAAAGACAGACAGACAAAACAGACAGACGGACAGACAGACAGACACAGACACAGAGACACACACACAAAAAAAAAAATAAAAAATATATGAAAAGCATTTAGCTCTGAGGACCTGAATCTGATTTCTGGGCACACAGACACACAGACTTACAGACACAAGACACACAAACCCCTTAAAAAAAAGTAATAGAGCTTCCTCGGACCTCCCACCTGACGCCATCCACCCCCACGCCCAGCAGATCCCGCTCTCCCCACCAGGTGTGTTCCCTCGGCGGGCAGCCCCCCGAGCCACTCCTCTCCAGGATAAAAGGACTGGCACTTTGAGAAGGGGACCAAGCCACACCCAGCTTCTCGGACCTTCCACTGCACTACCCCCACCCCGACCCCTGACTCCGGAACCACCCACCGACAGCCCAAAATTCAAAACCGCTAGTGCGCCTGCGCAAAGCATTATCTATCTACCTGAGATACCACTGAACATTTGCCCCTACACTCTTTGCTATACCTCCCTAGCTGCAAAGTAATTCAGGCACCTACTAACTCTATTGACTAGTCACTCAGAACACACATTTTCAACCTACGATAGTCATTATGGTAAAGCATCGCAGAATTCCTTCAAGCTCTACGATTGAAGTCACTAATACAGATGAGTCAAGCAATAACGATGAGCTATGTAACCTCTCTGAAAAGGAATTTCGGAAGGAACTGTTAAAGATGCACAAGGAACTCAAAGAAACAATCGAATACAAAGTCAATAAAATACAGGAGGACATGAGAGCAGAATTGAGTAAATTTCAGACCAAACTACAAGCAGAAATGACAGATATTAAAAATGAGGTAAGTGAACTGCAAAACACAGGGGAAGGCCTCCAAAGCAGAGTAACAGCTACTGAAGAAAGAATTAGTGATCTCGAAGACGAGGTTCAGAGATTCTGTAGACAACACCAGAAGATGGAAAAAAGACTCACAATCAACGAACAGACTACCAGAGAAAGTCGGGATGAAGCCAAAAAGGAACAACATACGCATCATTGGGGTCCCAGAAAGGCAAGAAGAAAACCCTGATGAAGAAGAAACTGTCAAAGCCATCATCGCTGAGAAGTTCCCTGAACTGAAGAAAGCATGCTCCCAGATACAGGAGCCACGGAGGATACCAGCTAAAAGAAACCCCAATAATAATACTCCAAGACACATCCTTATTAAAATGACAAAAACAATAGACAGAGATAGAATACTGAAAGCAGCAAGATCAAAGAAGGAAATCACATACAAGGGAGCATCCCTGAGATTTACAGCAGACTTCTCAGATGAAACACTCCAAGCCCGAAAACAATGGTGGGATATTGTGAAAAGACTCAATGAACTTCAGGCCTCACCAAGAATTCTTTACCCAGCTAGACTTACTTTCAGATGTAAAGGAAAGATACACAACTTCATGGATAAACAACAACTCAGGAAATTCATAGACTCAAAACCAACTTTAAAAGAAGGATTGAAGGGTCTCTTGTAAAATAAGACAACCCAAAACCACAACAAGTTTAAACAGAAAGATGGCACAAAATCCAATGACAATAATCTCTCTCAACGTCAACGGTCTAAATGCACCAATTAAAAGACACAGGGTGGCAAAATGTATTAAAAAACTGAATCCATGGGGCTGGAGCGATAGCCCAGCGGGTAGGGCATTTGCTTTTCACTCAGCTGGCCTGTGCCGCCCGGGTTCGATCCCCAGCATCCCATATGGTCCCCTGAGCACCGCCAGGAGTAATTCCTGAGTGCAGAGCCAGGAGTAACCCATGAGCATTGCCGGGTGTGACCCAAAAAGAAAAAAAAAACTGAATCCAACATTCTGCTGCCTACAAGAAACACATCTGAATAACCAGAGCAAACACAGACTCAAAGTCAAAGGCTGGAAGACCATTCTCCACACAAACAACCCCTCCAAAAAAGGCAGGTGTGGCCATACTCGTATCTGACAATATAGACTTCAGGCTGAAAAAAGGTTAAAAGGGACAATGAAGGCCATTTCTTAATAATTAAGGGGTATGTATACCAGAAGAAATCACACTACTAAACATATATGCGCCAAACGAGGGGCCAGCAAAATACTTAAAACGACTATTAATAGACCTCAAAGAAGACATTAACAGTAGCACAATAATAGTCGGAGACTTCAACACTGCCTTATCGACTATGGATAAATCGACGAGACTGAAACTCAGCAGGGAAATACTGGACCTGAAGGAAGAAATGGAAGAAAGAGAGCTGATTGATATATACAGGGCTTTTCATCCCAAAAAAGCTGAATACACATTTTTTTCCAGTGCACATGGAACATACTCCCAAGATAGACCATATACTGAGCCACAAAGCATACCTCAACAAAATAAAAAAGATTGAAATTGTGTCAACCATCTTTTCAGATCACAACCATTTGGGGGTGTCAGGGATCAAACCTGGGTTGACCATGTGCAAGGTAAGCCCTACACACTATCTCTCCAGCTCCAAGTGCTTGAAATTTCATGTGAGATTTTGCAGTCATGCATGATCTCATTTGATTATTCATTCATTCATTCATTCATTCATTCATTTATCTATTTCATCTATCTATCTATCTTTCAAGAGAAAAAAATAAAACCATTTTTTATTGTGTGCTATTAAGAACACACAGCTCTGCACCCCTGCTTGCCCATCTTTCCTCTGGTTATTTTCTCCTCAGTGCTCCTTGGGATGGTGACCAGGGGCTGGTCATATTTTCTCAAGAGAAAAAACAAAACCATATGATCATAGCCTGGCAAGCTACCTGTATTTTATTTGTTATGCCAAAAACTAGTAACAATTATGTACCTCAATTCCATGACCTGAAGAATGGTTTGAGGCTCTTCCTGTCTCTGGAGCAAGCAGATGTCCTTGAGCTACACTTGCTTGCAACAGGAGATGTTATGTTACTGGTGCCCGCTCAAGCAAATCGATGAACAACGGGAAGACAGTGATACAGTGACAGTGAAGGGGTTAATATCCAGGATATATCAGGCACTGGTACAGCTATATAAGAAGAAAACAGTCAATCCCATTAAAAAAATGGGGAGAAGAGATGAACAGAAACTTTGATAAGGAAGAAATTTGAATGGCCAAAAGGCATATGAAAAAATGCTCATCATCACTAATCATCAGAGAGATGCAAATCAAAACAACAATGAGATATCACCTCACACCACAGAGAATGGCCCATATCCAAAAGGGTAAAAGCAACAAGTGCTGGCGTGGATGTGGGGAAAAGGGGACTCTCATACATTGTTGGTGGGAATGTCGACTTGTACAACCTTTCTGGAAAACAATATGGACATTCCTCCAAAGACTAGAAATTGAGCTCCCTTTTGACCCAGCCATGCCACTCCTGGGAATATACCCTGGGAAGCCAAAAACACACAGCGGAAACACAATCCGCACTTTTATTTTCATAGCAGCACTATTCACAATAGCCAGAACCTGGAAACAACCAGTATGCCCGAGAACTGATGACTGGATAAAGAACTGTGGTACATCTACACAATGGAATACTATGCAGCTATTAGGAAAAATGAAGTTATGAAATTTGCCTATAAATGGATGGACATGGAAAGGATCATGTTGAGTGAAATTAGTCAGAAGGAAAGAGAGAGACATAGAATGACTGCATTTATTTGCATGACATAAATATATCAGGTGATCTTACCAAAAGTGGAAATTACCACAAACGTGTGTGAGTCAGAAGTTAGGTAAGATAGAGAAGGGAACATGTGTGAATAAATGTCAAAAGGGCTGATACCAACATAGAACTGAGCATTAAATACAGGCGAAAAAAATGCACATGATGGCTTCCAAGTGTATGTAGTGCAATCCACAATGTGTAAGAGAAGGAAAAGAGAGAGAGGGAGAGAGAAAAGAGATAAAGAACCTGCCATTTAGGCAGGCTATGGGAGGGGGAGGGAATTGGGGACATTGGTGGTGGGAAATGGGCACTGGTGGAGGGTGGGGTGCTGGAACACTATGTGACCGAAACCTCCAAACATGAACAACGTTGTAATTGTATATGTCACGGTGGTATAATAAAATGTTTTTAAAAAAAGTAATAGAATCTGTTTAAATTAAGTACATAGAAGGATAAAGATTGGAGATAAACATCATGACCTATGGAATATTATCAAAGAGGTGAACATACATGTTACTAAGAGTCTCAGGAAAACAGGTGAATAATATTCGAAGAAATGAAGAAGAGAAAAATCACCACATCCATCTGAGAAATAGCTCAAAAGGTGAACACATGCTTTCCATGGAGGAGGCCAGAGTTCAATCCGTCAAACATCACCCCCTGAGCACTTTCAAGTGTGGCCCAAAACCAAAACAAAATAAAAGATGTACTATACATCATAATCAAATTGCCATACAGCAATGATTAAGAGAAAATATGTAAAGCTGTTGTGCGGCTCTGCTGGGGTGGCGGGCCAGGCTAGAACCCGCCATCCCTCCCGGGCGCCTCGTGAGCGGCTGGGCACAGGGAGAGCAAGTAGCTGCTCTGCCCCATGTCTATAAGTCTTTGGATCAGCATACCTGGGCCAGATTGAAAAAAAAAACTGCTGCAGAGTGGGTGTCGATGATCCGGGCTGTGATAAGCTGTCGCTGGGTGGAGTTCTGACAAGAGGGAAGCCAGATGACAAGCCAGATGACCCCCCACTCCATCGGGCCGCCATTTTCCACATCCAGACTTCCCTCTCGTCAGAATTCCACCCAGCGACAGCCAAGAGGCCGCATGGTTCATCTATAAGTTCTATATTTAGAGGTGATTACAAGGGTATGCCATCTGCACGCCAAGCCTGGCAAGCGGCTCGTGTTGTATTTGATATGCCAAATACCATTAACAATTATATTAGGTCATTCCCATGACCTAATATAATGGTTTGAGGCTCTTTATGTTCCTGGAGCGAGCAGATACCCTTGGGCTCTACTAGCATGAGACAGGACATATGGAGATATTACTGGTTCCCGCTCGAGCAAATAGATGATCAACGGGAGGATAGTGATAGTGATAGGGATGTAAAGGAGTTACACACCAAAGGAAGAAAAAAAGAAACAAGATTAGAGTTAAAAGCAGATTCCTAATATAAAAATCATACGAATCATGGGGTCGGAGCAATAGCCCAGCGGGTAGGGCATTTGCCTTGCAGGGGCTGGCGTGTGCCGGCCTGGGTTCAATCCCTGGCATCCCATATGGTCCCCGAGCACCGCCAGGAGTAATCCCTGAGTGCAGAGCCAGGAGTAACCCCTGAACGTTGACAGGTGTGACCCAAAAAAGAAAAAAAAAAACATACTAATCAGAAAATAAAGCAACAACTCTACTGATCAAAAAAAATACATTGACTTAGAATTCTATACCCAGCCACAAAAAGCTTTTTGAAAAAAATGAAAGCAAAATATTTTTCAGACAAATACAATTAACCCCAGAAGAGTAGTTCTTTAGTCAAAGATATAAATAAATGTAGATTTAACTCTACATAAAGGAATCAAGAATGCTAAAGAGATTATCTATGTATGTTTCACTTGTCTTCCCATTGTTCATCAATTTGCTCACATGGGCATCAGTAACATCTCCATATGTATTGCGTAGCCCAAGGGCATCTGCTCGCTCCAGGAACATGCATGAAGAGCCTCAGCCATTCCTTCAGGTCACGGGAATGAGGTCTATAATGTATGTATATGGACATATTTTATATATATATGTATGTCTATATGCATATATACATCACTTCACTGTCTTCCCGTTGTTCATCAATTTGTCGAGTGGGCACCAGTAACGTCTCCATTCATTCCTGTAGCATGCTAGTGTAGTCCAAGGGCATCTGCTCACCACTACAGAAATACGAAGAGCCTCAAATCATTCGTTCAGGTCATGAGAATGAGGTCTATTATTGTTACTGTTTTTGGCAAATTGAATAAGACACGGGTAGCTTGCCAGGCTCTGCTGCGCGCGGTGGGATACTCGGTAGTAGGCTCTCAGTTCAATCATTTACTGATGAATCAGGGAGAGCCAGTAGCAGCTCTGCCCCGTGTATGTGTCTCATTTCACTAAAATGAAAACCCTAACTATATAAATTACCTACAGTGCTGATTTCCAGGACTTTCCAATATTTTCTAATTGTATTACCTTCAGCAAAACACAAAAGTAATGTTTGTCAAACAAATTGACATATATACATACGTATGTATATATACGTATATATGTATATATGTACACAAAAGACACTCCCTCATTGTCATAACCTTCAAAAAATGGGGCATAATCAGTGTGCTGTAAGGTAATAGAAATAAAAGTCTAATGTATAAAAACAATAACATAGGGGCAGGAATGATAGTCCAGTAGGTAGGACGTCTGCCTTGCACCGGCCCCAGCCAGATTTGATCCCCAGCATCCCATATGGTCCCCCAAGTACTGCCAGGAGTAATTCCTGAGTGCAGAGCCAGGAGTAACCCCTGAGCATTGCTGGGTGTGACCCAAAAACAAAAAGCAAAAAAACAAAAATAAAATAGAAACAGGAGGGGGAAAATGGAAGTATATGTGATGAAAAACATTTATCGCAGACTCCTGAGCAACCAGGAGTCAGCAAAGGAGATGAGTGAAAATACTCAAACAATCCAAAAATTAATCCCAGAAAAACAATTCTAAGAACTGACAGATTGAAAAAAAAAGCAAGGTCGTAGATTAAAATCTAACCTTATTAGAGATAACATTAAATAGAAATGATCTAAATACTCTAAAAGGCAAAAGTGGTCATATTGACAAGTCATATTGACTACCTCGAGTCATATTGACTACCTTCGGAGACTATGCTGTCTCCGAAGAGCGTATTTTAAATAAAAGATGGACGAGTGAAATACTGTATTGCTAATCAAGCGAGTGGCTATAATAGGGACAGAGAGAAAACCCGGGTTTCAGAACAAGCACTACTGTCACGGCTGCAGAAGATGCCCCAAAACTGTTCGCTGTTCGCTTCTAGATGCGCAGGCAACAGCTTACAAAAGGGCTTCAAAAAAAGGTGTGACAGAACTCTCAGGAGAGCGGCAGGCATTCTCAGCATGGCCTCACAGTGTCCGATGGAGCAAGGAACAGATTAGGGAAGACCTGAAAGCCGTGATCAGCGTAAGGAACAGCCAACACAACAGAGAACAAAGGCTCCTGTCTGCTGGCTCTGGTATATTCATCAGTATAGACCATTTCGGGCTCATCGGCCAAGACTTGCAGAGTACAACGACGAGCCAGTATAGCGGGCAGAGCGCGTGCCTTGCACGTGGTGGACGGGAGTTCCATCCCCTACACCCCACAGGGTCCCCACCTGGTGGAGCGATCGCGGCGTACAGAACAGTGGGTAAAGCCTAGGCATCACGGGGATGCCACCACCCCTAATAAAAGAAAAAGGAAGTCAAAGAAACTTCACGGGGCTGTCCAGAGATGCCGGGAGGTGGCAGGAGCCGGGCATCGACCCTCTTGCGGGGGCGGGGGTAGGGGTACCACGATGGGGGAGACTCACAGTCGAGGCTAGGGCCAAGGGGACCGTGAAGCCGGGAAGCGCAGCGCGAACCAGCAGGGGCCACCTGGTTGGCCACTTGGTTGTGTAGGAACCCCCGAGGCTGCTCTTAAGAGGCCTCTGGGGGGGCCTCAGCCGCGGTCCTGGACGACGTGCGCCAGGACGACGCCCTACCTGGCAGCTCACCACCTCGGTCGAGTCGGGGTGCACGGGCGGCGGCTCGAGCAGGCAGCACAGGTAGAAGACGGTGTCGAAGCGGCGGCCGCCGACGCGCACGAAGGGCGTGAGCCAGCCGCTCCAGTCGTGCAGCGCCCAGATGTCGGGCGTGCAGTCCAGGTGCGCGCACAGGCGCAGGAAGTCGCGCGGGTCGTCGCGCACCCGGGCACGCCAAGCTTCCAGCCCCGGCGGCGGCTCGGGACAGCAGGCGGGCCGGGGCGCGGCGGCCGGAGCCCGCGGGGCCGCAGCAGCAACACGCCCGCCTCCTCGAAGGTCTCGCGGATGGCGCAGATGCGGAAGGCCACGTCATCCGGGAGCGCGGCCGTGTCCTTGTCGCTGGGGTCGCACTCCGGCTCCCGCGGCAGCTCCGGAAAGGCGGCGGCGCGGCGGCGCGGGGCCCAGGCCGAAGCGCGGGGGCCCGTGGTGCGGTTCGAAGAGGCGCAGCCAGTCTGCCGAGCGGTCCGCGGCGTCCAGCGCGCCGCCCGGGAAGACGTGCGCTCCCGGCAAGAAGCCCTGGTTCTGGGAGCGCTGCAGCAGCAGCAGGCGGAAGCCCCTCGGCGGGCGGCGACAGCGGCGTCGTGGTGGCCGGCCCCGGCCGCGGCCACCCGGCGGCCAGCAGCAGGGTGGCCGCCCGTCGCCAGGCTTGGGCTGGGCCGCAGGGTCCCGCTCATGGCGCGCGGCTGCTGCTGAGCTCCGGATTCAGGCGCTGCAGGAGCTCCAGGCGCCGAGGTCACAGCCGCAGAGGTCGTCCTGGCCTTGGGGACAGTGGCGTTTGTGTCGCGCTGAACCCAGGCTCACTGGGTGCCCGGCGGAGCGGACCTGATGGACCTACGCCGGCGCCTGTCGGTGGGAGGGGCATGGCACGCCTTTGCTCCTTCCCTGCCCCGTCGTCATTCTAGCGGGACAAGGGCTGTGCCTGCCCCACATGCGACTGCCTTGACAGTGGCCTGGACAGAGGCCCCGGCCCGAAGCAGGACCTTAGTGAGGCACACGTGAATTTCCTTGGCAAAAAAAAAAAAATAATAATAATAATAATAATAATAAATAATATAATAATGTTTATCCTACCTTTACAACTAGAACTTTCTTAGACCAGGGGTCTGCCGCTACTCATGGACAAAACAGATGTCAGATGATCAGTTAGTTACTCCTGGCACAGCCCAATGGCGAGTTCTTGAATCGTTGCTCCCAAAGATTTATGTTCTCAGGACATCTGGGACCAGTTTGAGAGATGTTTAATGCCGGCCTGGAGAAGGCATTTGTACCCCCACATTCGCACTACCTCTAGATTGAATGTTGTCGGGGATTGCCACCGGGGTCCCCGACAGTGTCAGGACTGAAGTTCTCTACTGCCTCCGAGGACGCCAGGAGAACAGATGAAAACTCAACGAGTCCAGTGCAGTTCCAAAAAAGGCTTTTAATAGTACGAAAGCTCTTCCACAGCACTCCAATATAATGAACAAACTCTAGCTTTGGTCCGAACTTAGACCGTATGAAAGAGCCTAAGTCTCCCACCAAAGAGAGAGGATCTCACCGAGATGAGTCCTACCCAGAAGAAGGAGCAAAAGGCCAAAGAGCAAAAAGCCAAAAGCAAAAGGCTGAGGAGCCAAAAGCCGAAAGCTAAAGGGCCCAAAGCCGAAGGGGCCTTAAGTCAGTCTCCTTATATCACTTGATCACTTGAATCCGTTATTCATCGATTTGCTCGAGCAGGCGCCAGTAGGCGCCAGTATTTCCATTGGTCCCTATCACGTGCCAATGTAGCCCAATGGCATCTGGTTGATTCAGGAATATGAAGAGCCTCAAACCTCAAACTCATAAGTGTCCCCTTATATACACCAAAGTAATCCAGGGAGGGTCATGTCAACAAAGAACTCTAAACAGAGTGTAGTGCCACACCCTATTGCAGGCATAAACAAAGATTATGCCAAGGACTAATCTCTTCTTCTAAGATTATCTCTTATGTAAAACACTGGAGAGAGAGGGAGTTACTTTATAACTCCTCAGTTACTTTATAACTGAGGAGTTATAAAGTAATACATCTTAATTTCATGAGCTTCATATGATCTAGATGGTACCCACAAGATCCTTCTTATTATCTGCACCAGGGTGATTCTGAGTATCTTGTTCTCCATATACTGAAAGAGTCACACTTGCCTGCTTGAGAGCAAACTAGTATGATCCTTCCTATAGTCTTCCTATAGTCTCAATGTAGCCAGGGTGGTAGTCTCCTGGTAAATTCTAACTGTCCCACGCTGGGTGCCCTGGGTATAAAGAGGAGCTGTGCCCAATCTAGAAAACATAGAAGTCTTAGTAGATGTATAAGTCAGAAGTTATTCAATCAAGGTGACTTCTGTAACTGCCACACCCTCTAACAGTGTTTACATAGAAGAGAGGTCTCATTAGAATGAACCTTGGCTTAAGTAGATTAAGATGTGAGTGGGCAAAACAACAAAGCTCCCAGATTACCTAGGTCT
The DNA here is from genome assembly GCA_021461705.1 of Cryptotis parvus. Taxonomy (NCBI): domain Eukaryota; kingdom Metazoa; phylum Chordata; class Mammalia; order Eulipotyphla; family Soricidae; genus Cryptotis; species Cryptotis parvus. Next base: position 112,773 of record JAJIBD010008086.1, read on the forward strand.
GTCCTTCAATAAATGTTACCATCACTTGGACACTATGTATTTCCTGTTTCCAGGGGTCAAACCTAGGGCCACTAACCATGTTTTAATTAATGTTTTATTATGCTACGGTGAGATATACAATCACAAGATATTCATGTTTGAGTTTCGGTCATACAGTGTTCCAGCACCCATCCCTCCACCCGTCCGTTCCCCCCACCAATGTCCCCACTTCCCTCTCCCTTCCCCTGCCTCTATGGCGGGTTCTTTATCTCTCTCTCTCTCTCTCTCTCTCTCTCTCTCTCTCTCTCCCCACCCTTTCTTACACATTGTGGATTGCAATACATACATTTAGAGGTTATCATGTGTATCCTTTTTGCCTATATTCAATGCTCAGTTCTCGGATGATATTGATTACAGCAGGAGCTAAGGGAGGAAAGCAACAGGTCTCAGGTAGCTAATCCCACCCAAGGAATAGGTAGGTAGCCAATCAGAATGTAGAAGGGGATACCTGGGGGTGGGATTTGGCAACAAATAAAAGGAAACCCCATCCTCCCCAAGAAGTGAAGTGAGGGGAAGGGGAGAAGAGAAGAGCTCTCTTGCTCTCGGCCAGCTGCTCCCAACCTGTTCCCTCTCTCCTTGGATCAGGTAGGGCAGCATGCCCAGGTACAGGAGCCCAGTGCAGATAGGCCACGGAAGGCCAAGCAAGGGCTGCTACAGGTATGGGCCAGGCTCAGAGGCCCAGGTTACTGTAGGGCTTGGATGCCCAGGATAGCCCAGGTTCAGGTAGGGCACGGATACCCAGGAAATGGCAAGGTACTGAGCACAGGAGTCTCACCCACGTGTACAGGGTAGAGGCTGGAGACTAAGGAAAGCCGGGACAGAACAACAGGAATTGTTGGGGTACAGTTGGGGAGGCCCAGTGGCAGGCACTGAGAGAGCAGCACAGGAACAGGACCGGGCCATCGTTGTGGGATGTGAGTAGACTGCATGGGACAGGACCAGGAATTCATTCACTAAGGGTAACAGGTCTAGACATTTGCGGAAGGGACCTGGAATCCTCTGTGCATTAAACTTTCAACTTTCTGAGTTTTGTATGTAAGTCTTTCATACAATCCTCAAGAACCCACTAGCACAGGCGAATTCACTTTCACATTAACAGTATTATCATTTTCAATAATTATTAGCACACTGTTCCCTTCTCTGTCTTACCTAACCTCTGATTCCCTCACATTTGTGGTATACCAGGTTCTGAGATATCGTGCGGGTGTTTTGCACCCACGCACCATGCTGACCGAGCTGTGTCCAGCCGTGGAGTCCGGACTTTGAGGATGACTGTGGTTGTGTTGCCCGAGGTTTTCAGTCTTCTGAGTGCCTGGGGTAGGGCAGGCCAAGGGACAAAATCTGCCCTCACTCCAGGACGCCCCATCAGCCTAGCACAGGGCGAGCAGGCAGCGGCCCCGCCCTGCACCTGAGTCCACTAACCATTTTTGTTACTAGCTCTTCGAGCCTATGTAAATGAACCTTCTTACTCACTAGTCACCAACAGCTTCTCCCATATGCGTTCTGCATGACACATTTCTTATGTGGGAGGTGGGGGTAGATAAAGACTGCTCTCTTGGAGCCTTATTCTACGAACTTAGATTATGGAGGGTGGGGTGGTGTTTGGAGTTGCAGATGGCATCACCCATATTTAGGTGGGTTTATGTTAGCACCATTTCCCTAAAGGTGCAAATCCTGGTGTATAGATTGTACAGAAAAAAAAAGAAACCGGCCTAACTTTGGAAAAATGACACAAGGAGGTGGAGGGAGGACACGCGTCCCGGCTGGAAGTGTCTGCCAACTTTGGTCTGTCCTGAGTACACAGTCTAGCTGGGCACCTCGCCCTGAACTATGTGCGCCTGCTGAATGGGCTTCTGCTCTGCCACAGTCACTTCTGGCTCTTGGAATGTTGAGGGCAGCACCCTGGAGTCTGTATTTTTAGCAGTCTCCTTCCCAGGTGATTGCAGGCTGTGAAACGTGGTGACATCATCCTAATGGTAAAGCTCACCCTAATAGCAGATTTGACTTAATTGGTCAGGGCTGAAGCAGTGAGCATCAAATCCTGGAAATAATCATGGTGGTTCTGGAGAGAGAGCAGGGGGAAAATGCAATTTCAAGTATTTAGGACGTAGACTCAAGGGAGATAACTCAGGGGTGGGGCAGACTCCTTACATAGTTTAGTCTTGGAATTCAATTCTGGCAACACATTCACCTCCCGGGGTGACCTTGGGCTTCAGATCACTCCTTGGGAGGCTCATTTTAAACAGGAAAGAGAGAGTAGCCCAGGGAATTAACAGTCTTATTAGAGGTAAGAGCTGAGTCTGGTGGGGCTGGAGAGATAGGACAGTGGGGAGGGCGCTTGATTTACATGCAGACAACCTGGGTTTGGTCCATGGGACCACATACATTATGGTAACCCGAGCACTGTTATCTTGAGTACAGTTCGAAGCCATCCTGAGCAGCGCTAGTGTGCAACCTTCCCCCACACCCCATAGAAAACAGACGGGTGACGCATGAGAGATAGTAAAGAGGTTAAGGGGACAACTGAGCAATCCCCCAAACCAAATATTTCCCTCGGCAGCTCCACCTCCTCCTGGAGAATAAGGGGGTCTGCTTCTCCTGGTTTTTGTGGAATCAGCAGAGCCCCACCCCCATATCAGGGGTGGTCCCCTCTACACCTGTCTTCCTGATGAAGAGGAATGAAGATTGGCCTATTCTCGGGATTCCCCTTCCTTCCACTGTGTTGGCCAGGGAATTGGAACCATGTGTAATTTCCAGCAGTGTCAGTTCCTTCCTCAAGTTGAAAGGCAATTAACTACCAGTCTCCCAGGAATTCTCAGTAACGTTTGCTCTTTTTTTAAAATTTTTTTATTATACCACCATGAGACATACAATTACAAAGGTGTTCATAATTGGTTCCTGGTAGTACAGTATACCAGCACCCATCCCTCCACCAGTGCCCCAATTCCACCACCAATGTACCCCACCCCTCCCGCCCACCCCCAGGCTGCCTCAATAGCAGGTACCCCAGTATCCTCTCTTTCTCTTTCTGTCTCTCTCTCTCTGTCTCTGCATCTCTCTCCCTCTTCTTTTACACATTGTGGAGTAACGTTTGCTCTTAAACTAAAAAAAAAAAAAAATCAAACCCATAGGTATACTTGAGGTCATGCTGAATATATAGAACAAAGAAAAGTCTAGGGGGCTCCAGTTAGGGGATCTGAAATAATACATCTTTCACTACTTGCCATGATGATCTAGGATGGTGTGATACTATTATTTACTGAGCATTAACTGTGGGAGGTGTGGGGCACTTCATAAGCTATGGGAGTGTAATTCTCACTAAATCCTATAAAGTGAAACAGCTATTATCAGTTCAAAAGAGACATTGAATATCTTGAGGGACATGATCTTCATAGAAAAGTAATGCCTTTGTCCTTGTAGGTATATATGTTTATTTCCATATCAACATTTTTTTCAAAGTCTGGTCTCTCATGAGTGAAATGACAATGTTCTGGAGTGCACCCAATGACGCACTTTGGTTGGCTCTTAGCTGTCGGGTCAAGCAACCTGGCCAGCAGCTGCGCAAATGAGGGAGACCTAGATCTTGCCAGGTGAAAAGGAGAGGGAAGTACTTGAAAGAAGCTTCTGCCTTACCACTGCTGAGAAAGAAAAGAAAGCCCATGGCTTATGCCCTTTAATACAAAATTTTCTGGGTAGGGCCGGAGCGATAGCCCAGCGGGTAGGGCGTTTGCCTTGCATGCGGGCCCGGCCCATGCCAGGTTCGATCCCGGCATCCCATATGGTCCCCCGAGCACCGCCAGGAGTAATCCCTGAGTGCAGAGCCAGGAGTAACTCCTGAGCATTGCCGGGTGTGACCCAAAAAGAAAAAAAAAAAACAACAAAATGTTCTGGGTAGAGGGGATACAAAGCACAAATAGCATCCTGAGCCATTGCAACAAAGTCGTCAGAAGGCCAGGCACATCCTGTCCTGTACACAGGTGCTGTTCTCTTGTGGGTGTAAACATTTGGGCTTTTGTTTTTCCTTTTTGGGTTACACCCAGGGATGCTAGGGGTTACTCATGTCTCTGCACTCAGGAATTACTGCTGGTGGTGCTTGGGGACCATATGGGATGCCGGGGATCGAACCTGGGTTGGCCGTGGTGCAAGGCAAATGCCCTACCTGCTGTGCTATCACTCCGGCCCCACTTTCAGAAGTTTTATTACCTTGAAAACAGAGCCCACTTCTGGGTCCTGCCCTTAGGGTGTTATGGTGGGAAAGAGCCAGGCCCTAAGACTAGCCACTTAGTGCCCAACATTTAGCCTGTGGCTGGTCACAGCTGTGCTCTGCCATGTGGTCTTATGGTGATGGTGTGTATGACCCGCTGATCAGATCCTCTTGATCTCTGCTCTCTGAACTATGGCCCAGAACCAGAACAGAATTAAAGGACGTTGTATGAGTAGCAAAACAGTTTCACTGTATCACTGTCTTCCTATTGTTCATCGATTTGCTGGAGTGGGCACTAGTAACATCTCCATTAGACCTGTCCTGTCACAAGCAAGTGCAACCCAAGGGCATCTACTTGCTACAGGGACAGGAGGAGCCCTAAACCATTCTTCAGGTTATGGAACTGAGGTCCATAATAGTTACTAGTCTTTGGCATAAAAAGTAAATAAAACACGGTAGCTTGCCAGGCTTTACCGTGTAGGTGGTATAGTCTCAGTAGAAGGCTCTCAACCCGAGCATTTACTGATGAAACTTAAAAGGGGAAGATCAGGTTTTCTCTTGGATGGAGCTCTGAGAAACTATGGAGTCTGGATGTTGAGAATAACTAACTGCATGATGTGTGGTTTGCTCTAGCTTCTTGACAGGCTTCCCTGGTATCAGTTAAAACATGTTTATAACTGTTTACTATGTATAAATGTGAAAGAAATTGGGAAGAACCTTATGCAAAATTCAGTATCCTATAAAAATATTGTGTGGCTGCTTTGTGGCCGTGCTCCAAGGAACATGTGGTTCTGGTGTGGGTGGGTCTCTCTCTTCCAGGGCAACTGGCATGGAGGCGGAGGAAAGGGCAGGACCCAAATCTCCTCTCGAAGTCAGCCAGCATGGTCTCTCCCCGCTCATGAGAGCAAACCCTGGAGCAATGTTGGACTCAGCCAGGGGATGGCCGAGCCCCTTAGCGGGAGGTCAGCTCCATGGGTTGCTTCCCATGTGAGGCCGGCTGAGCAGCGCAGCTGTGGGTCTGAAGTGGATGGGTCTGGATCTCTTCCGGGGTTGCAAATTAGCTGAGTCTGGCGTGGGTGGGTCTCTCTTCTCTGGGGCCCTGCCCTTTCCTCCACCTCCATGCCAGTTGCCCCAGAAGAGAGAGGCCCACCCACGCCAGACTCAGCTAATTTGCAACCCCGGAAGAGCTCCAGACCCATCCACTTCAGACCCACAGCTGCGCTACTCGGCCGGCCCCACGTGGAAGCAACCCATGGAGCCGACCTCCCGGTAAGGGGCTTGGCCATCCCCTGGCCGAGTCCAACATTGCTCCAGGGTTTGCTCTCATGAGCGGGGAGAGACCATGCTGGCCAGACTCGGAGCAAAACAATTAAAATACCATATTCAAAAAATTAAATGCCTTGCTCTAGGAGAGTTGCAAGATAAATATATTATCTGTCCATTGATGTCAACAAATTCTTGGAGCCGAAGCTCTAGAAACATGGGTAGGGCATTCACCTTGCACACAGCCGATGGGAGTTTGATTCCTGGCATCCCATATGGCCCCCTGGGCACTGCCAGGAGTAATTCATGAGTACAGAACCAAGAGTATTGCTGGGTTGGCCCAAAGACAAACCAAAAAAAAAATCCAAATTCTTATAACATTGGTGGCTTAAAACTAATAGGGGTTGAAGAGATAGTACAGCAAGTAAGGCGTTTGCTTTTGCACACTGCTGACCTGGGTTTGATCACCAATAAATACCCCAAATGGTCCCCTGAGTCCGCCAGTAGTGATTGCTCAGTGCAGAGCCTGGAGTGAGCCCCCGGGCATCTTTGGGTATGGCCCAACCCAAACAATAAACGGAGCTGAGAGAGAGTACAGGGGTTAGTTGCTTTGCATGTGAATGATCTCAGTTCAATCCCTGGCGCTGTGTATAGTGCCCCAAGCGTCTGGAGCATCAAGCTAAAACTAAGCCCCAGTTCCTTTCCCTCTCATGGTGCCCAGAAATGCCCTCCAGAACTAACTCTGACAGTGCGAAGTGTGGAATGAAACCAGAGTTAGCTGACCTCAAGTCATGCACCTGACCTCTCACGCTATCTCTTCCACCTCTCCTACCAGCTCTCTGCGTGTGAAGAAATGCCCCTGTTTGATTTATTGGAACATTCATAACCCTGAAAGAAATGAAAAACTTCCTAAACATGGGTTGCTTCTTAAAATAGCTTCAAGTAGGATTTTATTTCAGTCTCTAGTTCAGTGAGGCCAAATTCATTTTGCTTATCCATTATTCATCAAGTTTTTCAGTTGGAAAAAAATAGAGAAGAGAATGTGGTCAGCATGGAGAAATGATCAGATAGGAGCGTTTATACAACATACCCAGAAACCAAGGCCCATCACTGAAGTTCAGCCTATAGGGTGTGGGGCAAGAGCTCCGTAGTCAGGGGCATATTCAAACCCCAGTTCAAGCCTTGGCACTGCATATTTGAGTCAAGGCCCTCCCCAGTAGCATCGGATGCTATTCTGGAGAGCCAGCACTACGGGGCCTGATGGAACTGAGTTTGGACAGTGCTTCCCTGGGTCGGCCTGCCTCTACTGCAGTGCTCTCTAGCCCGACCTGCGGGGTCTCAGGTCTTGCTCTCTAGGCTGGCCTGCGGGATCTCTGGCAGTGGTCCATGGGCCGGCCTGCGGGCTCTTAGGCCCCAGGGCCATGCCTTACATGTACAAGATATGTGTTCTACACCTTGACTTCTCTCCATATGCCCCTCAATAAATTTGGCTTTAGAAGTATATAGATTGCAGGGGCTGGAGCGATAGCACAGCGGGTAGGGCATTTGCCTTGCACACGGCTGACCCGAGTTCGATCACTGGCATCCCATATGGTCCCCCAAGCACTGCCAGGAGTCATTCCTGAGTGAAGATCCAGGAGTAACTTCTGAACTTCACTGGGTTTGAGCCAAAAGGAAAAAAGAAAGTGCTTAGATTGCAGCTTCTATATTGACCCAAGTTTCCATTTGTATGTTGCTTTTTTATTATATACCACCTTCTTTCCACTATATACCATCTCTTTTTGGCAAGAACATGTGGTTTATGACTTTACATAGTTTAAGTGTTTTCATATGTGCTTTGAATTTTCCCTACCTACTTCGTGTTTAGAAGTTCAACAGTAGCAGGCACTGTTAATGATCCCTAAAACTGTCTTCATCTGTTAACAGGTCCAGTAAAACCTGCTGGCTTGGAATGAAATATACCATCTCGCAATATCACATTTCAAAGTATACCTGCTGTTGGGGCCGGAGCGATAGCCCAGCGGGTAGGGCGTTTGCCTTGCACGTGGCCGGCCTATGCCGGCCCGGGTTCAATCCCCGGCATCCCATATGGTCCCCCGAGCACCGCCAGGAGTAATTCCTGAGCACAGAGCCAGGAGTAACCCCTGAGCATCACCGGGTGTGACCCAAAAAAGCAAAAAAAAAAAAAAAAAAACAACAAAGTATACCTGTTGATAAGAGAATTGTAAGGATAAGGGGACTGAGGTTCAGTGAGGTTTAGAACTTTTTCCATAAGCTTGGCTCTGAACCCAGTTGTTCTTAGTGGGAGACATCCTCAAGAGGTTGTACAGTCAAGAAATGAACTCAGTGCCTGCACATGTAAATAATGCATGATTGCTCTCTCAGCTAATGCCCCAGTCTCCCCATGCCTTATTCTGGCTGTTAAATTCAATGCTGTTGTGTCTTTGTTGTTATTGTTGGGTTTGGGTTTTGGTTTGGACCACACCTGGTGATGCTCAGGGCTGGCTCTGCACTCAGGCATCACTCCTGGCAGGGCTCTGGGACCATATGGAATAATGTGCTTGCTTTTTGTGGGGGCACACAGATGTTCTCAGAGTCAATCTTGGCAGTACTCAGGGACTATATGTCATGTTGGAGACTGAAATTTGAATCCACCTGTAAAATAAATGTTTTAACCCTGTGCTACCTCCCCAAGTCCTTTGCTTTGAAATTATACCTCAGAACATCTGAATCCCTAGAGTAGGACACAAACCTTTTTGGGGCACAATTCTGAAATAATTTATCATTACTCATGAGACACCAGTGATTAATTTTTCCTTCCTTCCTTCCTTCCTTCCTTCCTTCCTTCCTTCCTTCCTTCCTTCCTTCCTTCCTTCCTTCCTTCCTTCTCCCTCCCTCCCTCCCCCCCCTCCCTCCCTCCCTCCCTCCTCCCTCCTCCCTCCCTCCCTCCCTCCTCCCTCCCCTCCCTCCCTCCCCCTCCCTCCTTCCTTCCTTCCTTCCTTCCTATTTTCTTTCTATTTGTTTTTGGGCCACACCCGGAAGTGGTTCAGGGCTTACTCCTGGTTTCTTACTTAGGCATCACCCCTGGTGGGGGACTTATGGGATGCTAGAGATTGAACCTGGGTTGTCTTCATGGTACAAGGCAAGTGCCTTACCTGCTGTAGTATCTCTTCAGCTCCCAAGAACGGTTAACTATTATGTTTTATAATAGATTTTTGTCTAGATGATAAGATCATCCAAATTTTTGTTACAAAAACAATATAGCATTAAATAAAAATATTGAAAAAAAATATCATTCAGAATCCCATCCCCTTAAAAAATATAACACTTCTGTTTATTTTCTTGTAGACCCTTTCCATATGCATAACACATCCATCCAAGCACAGGATGTTCTGTTTTCTGGCAAATGCCATATTAAAAGAACTTGAATCATTTTTCTAACAAGGGCTCTTATTTCGCTTCTTTTGCTTTGTCCTAAAAGCCTTAAAGTTACAAATCTCTAAACGTAAATACCAAACGTAAGGATGCCTAAGATCTCAGAGTACCAGTGGGAAGAGAAGCCTCTGTGGAATGAGATGAAAGTTAGTCAAAGAGAGATGAATATGCTTTTCTGGAAACCCGCCCTGCTTTCATGGAAACAGATGCAGCATTTTCTACACATTTGTCAGTTCCTAGGAATCAAAGAACCAGCACTGAAAACTGACATGGATAAGTGTCCTGGAGCCAGACCTGTTCCTCTGGAGACCGACCATTCTTCCCAGATGCCACTGATGGAATAAAATTCAGGACGTGAGTGAAATCATCTTGTAACAAGCATCTGGGAACAGATGATACTGGAGTTTATCTGCACATCTCTTCACTATCACTATCACTATCTTCCCGTTGATCATCTATTTGCTAGAGCGGGCACCAGTAATATCTCCATATGTCCTGTCTCATGCTAGTAGAACCCAAAGGCATCTGCTTGCTCCAGGAACATAAAGAGCCTCAAACCATTATATTAGGTCATGGGAATGACCTAATATAAATGTTACTGGTATCTGGCATATCAAATACGACACGAGCAGCTTGCCAGGCTTGCCGTGCGGGTGACATACTCTTGTAGTCACCTCTAAATAAAGCATTTATTGATGAACGCCCGGCCGCTAGCAGCCGCAGCAAGCCGGGCTGTGATAGTCTGGTATGCTGGGTGGAGTTGTGACGAGAGGGAAGTACAGATGTGGAAAATGGTGGCCCCATGGAGTAGGGGTGTCGTCTGGCTTGTTGTGAGGCTCTGCTGGGGTGGCAGGCCAGGGCTAGAACCCGCCATGCCTCCCGGGTGCCTCATGAGCGGCTGGGCACAGGGAGAGCAAGTAGCAGCTCTGCCCCATGTCTGAGAATCTCTGGTTCAGCATGCCTGGGCCGGATTGAAAAAAAAAAACTGCTGTAGGATGGGTGTCGATGATCCGGGCTGGGATAGTCTGGTCTGCTGGGTGGAGTTGTGACGAGAGGGAAGTCCGGATGTGCATATCTCTTATGTAATGAAAATGTATCGATTAGAGTATTCATTTCAAATATGCTAGAAGATTAAGAATGCTTTATGTATTATTATTGTCTTTGTTATTTTGGTTTGGGAGGTCACAGTGCTTGGGACTTACTCTTGATTCTGCTCTAGGAATCACTCTGGAGACATCTGGGGTACTGGGGATTGAACCCGGGTTAGTCTCATGCAGAGCAAACACCTTGCTTGCTGTACTCGCTCCAACCCCTAAGAATATTTTTGCATCACAATAGAAGGCTAAATAATTTGAGGGTGCAAAAGCATTCAGACTAAGCTTACATTTCCTTATATCAGGTAATGAAGTTTAGAAAGCACAAGATTGCTTACAGAATAGGTTTCCCTATAACAAAGGACGGACTTTTGTCCTCATAATTTTCCATAATCAGCTGAGGTAAGACGATTACTGGGTGAAATGAACTGCCTAATAAACAGTACACTTTCTTAGTCTGAGACTGAAAAAGTATGATTTTTAAACTTCGAATCTAATTTAAATACTATAAGTGGAATTTATACAAGATACTATTAAGTCTATACACTAATTCTGCCATGGACTAAAGATCACAATAATGGGATAGGGATGTAACTCAGCAGTAGAGCACTTTGTTTCTACACGAGAGGCCCTGGATTTGAAACACACACACACACACACACACACACACATATACACATACACACAAAATCACAGTAGGTCTAGCTAATTCTGACTTTGAACATTAATATGGAACTTGCTTTTGGTATTTAAGTTTAGAGATTTGTAACTTTAAGGCTTTTAGGACAAAGCTTTTTAAATTTTATTTATTTTGAAATAAAATACCTAATTTTATTTATTTTACCTAATTTTATTTATTTCATTTAGTTTGGTGGCTAGTGCTAGTTTAGACCTTGTCTAACAAGTAAAGTCTCTATACCTACATTTCAAGTGTCTATATCTAATTTTAGAAAATAATTATTAACAAATGTGTCATTTATACATCAACAAAAACGAAACACAAAAGTAACCCTTTTTATTTAACAGCATTCTGTTAAATGTTTTCAGTTCTGCAAGGGACCTTTGAGTGCTTCAGAGAGAGACCCTCTGGTCGTCAAGCGCTCTCATTTCACAAGTGTGGGCAGAGAGGTGCATCGAGGTGGACTTGTCGGAGCAGAGCCCTGGTCATCACAGCTGCTCAGGCCGTGGGCCCTGCAGGAAGACAAACCCCTCCACTCCCAAGGAATGTAGGGGCCTCCAGGGCTTCATTTCACAGGCTGATGTATAGGCTAAGCTTTGGGGCTTGCACCCTTCTACAGCGTATTCAATAATTATTTCATTGTAAAATAATGATTTCAGAGAGTAACCCAGTCCTTTAAAAACTTTATCAGTGTGCATGTTGCGGTGGGAAAGGCAACACTCTCAGGGTTGTCATACAAAGTGGAACTTTCCTCTACATGGGCCGGAGTGAGAGTACAGTGGGTAGGGCATGTCTTCCATGCAGCTGACCCGGGTTCAATACCCAGGAGTGATTCCCGAGTGAGAGCCAGGAGTAATCTCTGAGCATCGCAGGGTGTGACCTTCCAAATAAAAGTAAATAAATACCTAAGTAAATAAATAAATGAATAAAATGAACTCTCTACATACAACATTCCATTTCAGTCCTGTGTATAACACAGTTCTCATAGAACATACTGTAAACCTTAGAAAATTGTGAGATATTTAGGCTCTCGTTTGCCAAAATACATTTTCCTTGATAGCACTTAAAGCATAAATTCCTAGAGCACATTAAAAAGGGCTGACTAGGGGCTGGATTAATAGCACAGTGGGTAGGGCATTTGCCTTGCATGTGGCCAATCCCATATGGTCCCCGAGCACGGCCAAGTAAGAAGTAATTCCTGAGTGAAGAGCCAGGAGTAACCCCAGAGCATCGCCAGGTGTGACCCAGAAAGCAAAAAAAAAAAAAAAAAGAGAGAGAGAGTTGTTACTCAGTGACCGATGTTTGACTTGGGTCTAGGGGCCCTGGGTTCCATCCCCACATTGGAGAAAAGATTATAATTTGCCAGCCGATTTTTCTCTTACAAAGCGTCATGGTCCTTTTCATTTATTTTGGTGGCTAGTTCTAGTTTAGACCTTATTTGTCTAACAGGTAAAGTCTCTATACCTGCTTTGACTTCCTAATACTTGGTTTCAGGAACGTTTTCTCTGCAACAGGGACTTAAGACCATAAGAGTTTTCTTACAGCCTTTAGCTTTGGAAATAGAGTAAATCTTACCTTGATTTTGGAAAAGTGGATTCTTTTGTCTTAGTCTGTAACTCTGACCTCACCATTTCTACCTGATCTTAAATCCTCTGCGTCTTTCTTATTGTTACTTGAAATCTGGCATAAAACATAATGCTTTATTTTTTTTAATAAAATAAACAACTTTGTTATCAACCACCTAAACTGAAGGCTGCTTCCCTCAGAAAGTAATCTCTTGAATTCTATGAAGAAATGAGAGCAGAGCTTTCTAGAGCCTTCTTGGTTTGAGTTTGAAAGTGATTTTGCTTGGGGCTGGAGAGATAGTACAGAGGGTAGAACTTTTGCTTTGCATATAGCGTTTGATCCCTTGCATCCCATATGGTTCCCTGTCAGGAGCGCCGCCGGGGTCCCCGACAGTGCTGGGAAGCGAGTTCCCTTCTACCTCCGAAGCTGGCGGGAAATGGATTAAGACTCAGGAATCAGATGCAGTTTTAAAGGGGCTTTACTATCACAGGTTCCAATATACAATCCAAGAGCAGGGAAAACCTCCGGACTCTAGGTTCCCAGCTAGGCCCCAGCCAGGTGTAGGCCAAGATGGCTGCCACCACGTGTTGAGGCCCAACAGAGAATGGAGAGGATGGAGAAGCAAAACACCAAGGGAAGCCGAAATGGCAAAAAGGGGGAAAAAAGAGAGAGCTTCTTTCTTCTTGCAGCTTATTTTATAGCTAGAAATCCGCCCAAACTCCGCCCAAACTCCCCAACCCAGCCCATTCTGGGCTGGGCTATCTAGAGATGAAAACAGGAAAATAGCTCTATAGAATGTAGCAACTTCAGGAGACCATCTGGTTGTTTACAAGGACCCAGAGCTAATTAAAAGCCCCCTAGCAGAGGTGGGAGAAGCTATAAGCTAAAATGTAACTTCCCCTGGCAGGAAGGATCAAATGCCCTCAGGTAATTTCTCCTAGCACCTCACCTAATATCTTAAGCCAAGATCTGCCTGGAATTGCCTTTATAGGGTAGAGAAGGGGGTTTCTGAGATGGCATGTCTCTGTACCAAAGACTAATACTAATGCCAGTTAAATATTTCTCCAAGCCTTCACAAGAGTCTCGTCTACTTCACAGTAGTTTTGTATTTTAGTTGCCTTTGAGTTATCAGGGAGCCATGCTTGCTTGCTTGGAGGCAAACAGCATTTCTCTCTGGTCTAATTACTTAGAGATCCAACGTGGCCAGGCAAATATGCTGGTAAGATCTAGCTAGTCCCACGATGCTTGTGGTAGCACGAGAGAATACTTATACCAGCCAGTATAGAATACATGGTCAGATAAGACTGCCACATTCAGACTATCCCTCTATCTATGAAGTGACCTGCAGGAGGCAATCCAGGACAGATGCAGAGGCCTAGGCTTTTAGGTGTCCTGCAACAGTTCCCAAGCAGTGCCAGCAGTAATTCCTGAGTGCAGAAACAAGAGCAACCCCTGAGCATCTTCTGGATGTGACCCAAAAAACCAAAAAAAAAAAAAAGTGATTGTGCTTGTGCTGTAGAGCTAACATGCTGCTAGGCAAAGTCATGGCACCACGTGATTCTGGATATTCCTGACAAACATAACTTCCAAACTTGGAGAGCATTTTTTTTGTTAACGGGCCACAGGGTAAATATATTTATTGTGGTCTAGCTTTCTCCTTTTGTATGCATAACATTTCATCAGTCTTGTAATTTTAGTGGGCAGAGGAGTCTGACTAAGGCACACATTTGGTTTCGCAAAGCAGTAAAGACCCAAGAATCCGTCAAATGGTAGAAAGAGTTACGACAGGGGCCGGAGCGATAGTCCAGCGGGTAGGGCATTTGCCTTGCACAGTGGCCGGCCCATGACGGCCTGGTTCGGTCCCGGCATCCCATATGGTCCACCGAGCACCGCCAGGAGTAATTCCTGAGTGCGGAGCCAGGAGTAACCCCTGCACATCGCGGGTGTGACCCAAAAAAGGAAAAAAAAAAGTTACGACGAAGACACCTATCCCGATTATTCTCCATCGAGTTTTACAGTGTCCAAGAGGTTGTTCCTTTGAGAAGTTCTGCTGAACAATAGTTTTTTCTCTCCATGAACCAAAATATATTGATTGGGACAGAATCACAGTGCTAGAAATAGAAAGATGTATTTGAAGCTTGATTCTTAGGGATGTTTTCCAACACTGCATCATGGTGCCCCAGTTTCCTCTAGCATGAGAGCTGCAGTTGTGAGGGAGGTGACAGATTCCTTGCCATGTTGCACACAGAGGTAAGAAAGGAGTTAGACACATTATCTGGTGCAAAAGAACCAGGCCGGGTCTCTGCTCATATTTACCTAGGCTGGATGAAGTAGGAATTCGCTGATCTAAGGCATTTTTATTACATTTTGAGATGGTTTGAGACCTTGTGGGCCTTTGAAAGCTACAATCACAGACATTCCAAAATGATCTCTGAGCCTGGCTAGCTAAGGTTCGGGGATGTGTGTTCTGGGGAGGACAGGAAGTGTGATGGGTGGGGACGATGGTGGGAGTATTGGTGCCACCTACCAGCCGGCTGCCCTCCTCCTGCCCACCACATTCCCTGAGTAATCTCCTTCTCCTGGCCCTGCTCTCGGTGCTGGGCTGAAAGTGAAGACAAGAAATCCTTGCCTGCTTTTAGTCAAACTGGTCCCTAGGTTTTATTTCAATTGTAGCTGCTTTCTCTCTAGCACTGTTCTCTCCAGTGGGGTGTGGCGATGTGGCTCATGTTCCAGCCTGGGACCCAGGGGATGTGGTCCCTTTATACCCAAAGAAGCAGGTGGCACCTAACACCTGACAGCTACATGTGTTCTTCCACTCAGTGTGTTTTGCCTGAAGGAAGATCCATTTTTTTTCTTTTTTGGGTCACACCCAGCAATGTTCAGGGGTTTCTCCTGGCTCTGCACTCAGGAATTACTCCCGGCGATGCTTGGGGGACCATATGGGATGCCGAGGATTGAACCCGCTGCAAAGGCAAATGCCCTACCTGCTGGACTATCGCTCCGGCCCACGATCCATTTTTTAAAATGGTGTAGCTTGGGGCCAGAGTGATGGTACAGCGTGCAGGGGACTTACCTTCCATGAGGCTGACCAGGGTTTGACCCAGGTACCCCCATGGTCTCCTAAGTGCTGCCAGGAGTGATTCCTGAGTGCAGAATCTGGACTAACCCTTGAGCATTGCAGGTGTGGTCCCCAAACCAAAACCAAAATCAACCAACCAAACAAAAATAAAATTGCAACCTGCCCCCGTGTCTCTCTCTCTCTCTCTCTCTCTCTCTCTCTCTCTCTCTCTCTCTCTCACACACACACACACACACACGAGTGTAGTTCTCTATTTTGTGACTTAAGTTTATAACCACAGACTACACCTTTGAACATGAATCAATGTTCCATGAATCCAAAGCCACATGCCTTTGATACAAAACCACCTACATGGTTATGTGATTTTTTTTCTGCAAATGATTTTATTTTTAAAAAGTTTCTTAAATTCCAAGTGAAAGTTGCTTCCCTAACCCTCAGGGGCTTATTGGCTCAAAATCGCTCTGTACTAGATGCTGCTTTAACTTGGAGGTGAGATGGGGCACAATTGGGGTGAGAGAGCTGAGCCACTCTCTCCCAAGCTGCCTGTCCTGCTGGCCTGCACTCAAATTCCAAGGGATAGATAGGATTAAGGGCTCTAAAGAGGATTCACACAGCCCTCCCAAAGGAGGATCAAAACCTCTGGTCTAGTTCTGGAACAAAAATAAGCCTCCACCAAAGAGAGGTGCCTGCTTAAATAGCATGTGACCCTTCCCAAACCCTGGCATCCCCCCAGGCCAGCTGGGGCCGGCTCTTCTGCACAGGCTGCTTTCAAAAGGGATCCCAGCCCCCGAGATGAGGCCACCCAGCTCCTCCTGGTTTCCTGAGTAGACACCGTGCTGAGTTGACAACTCCAAAGCTCCTGCTTTGGTGACAAATGGCTCAACTCTGCCAAGAAGCAGAATCAACGCATAAAGAAAGCACTCGCCTCCCGGGCCACTATTTGCACTCTCCCTAAGCTTAGGCGGAAAGGATTAAGGTCAATAAGACCCGCTTACATCTGACAACAGTGTGCTTACTTGCTTGTTCACGAAAGAAACCCCCCCACACCTGTGGGGCAAAATCACCCGGCCAACTTCATTTCATCGAGTGCTGTTTTCCAGCCAGGTGCGCAGAAGGGTGTTACCGGCAGCGTTGGGGGCACCAAGCTTGGACTCTGTGAATACACAGCAGCAAGCACATGTGGTAATCCATTAACTCCGTGAAATCTGGGGTCACCGTGGACCATTTCTATTAATAGGGGCTAAAGCTGCTGCATACACCTTAATGCCGAGACGGCCCACAAAAAATGAACTCATGGGTCAGGAAGAGGAAAAACAAATTATTTTTGCCCAGGCAGATGCGTGTCTGAGACACAACCGCGCTTTCATAGTCGCCCCTTTACACATGCCGGGTCCCACTCGCGTCCCGAATCCTGGCAGTTGGCTCTTGTTTCCCGGGAGGACGCGGTGGCGGTCTGTGGTTTGGGGGCGGCGGTCAGCTCAGCTTGGCCACGCACACCGCCAGCACCACCGCCGCCAGCAGTACGGCGCTGAAAACGGCGGCGGCCGTGGCTTTGCTGAGGTCGCAGGGCAGCCTGCGTTCTCCGACAGACACGCCACCCCCGGAGGAGGCGCCGGCGCTGCCACGGGACAGGAGCTCGGCGCCCGCAGTCTGCCTGGCCTGCACGGTCCAGCGGGGAACGTTGACCTTCATCTCCATATTTTGGATCATCGCGCTCACTTGCAGGATCTCCCGCTCCAGTTCGTGCAGGTCGTGCGCCTCGAAGTCGGGCCCCCGCCACGTGCCGCAGGCTGCGGGCGCTCAGGGCGCGCATGGCCACGCCGCTGGTGGTGCCCGTCACGCCGGTACGCACGAGCGGCCGCCGCGGCGTGTGCAGTGGGAACGCGGCGCCCAGCCCCAGCGCGCTCCGCATGTCGGCTTCCAGCAGCTCCAGGCAGCCGGAGAAGGTCACCCACAGGCGCTCGAACTCGGCGCGCTCCTCGGCGTCCAGGCTCCGCTCGCGCAGTGCGGCCGTCAGCCGGACGCAGGTGGTCGCCGCCAGCTCCTGCGCCTTGTGGCGCGTCCTCTGCAGCTCCTCCCGCAGCTTCTGCGAATCTGCCGAGCCGCCGACCGTTAGCACCAGGTGGTGGTAGCACGCGGTCGTCCGGTTGAGAGCGTGCAGCAGCGCCTTGCACTCGTCCTCGCCATGGTCGTGCGCCCCCGCCGCCTGCTCCCCTCTTGGCTTTCAAGCCTTAGCACGGCAGGGCTCGGGCAAGCTCTGACGGTGGCCCTGGGCCAGGCGGCCCGTGCGCTCCACATGCCGGACGCAGCTGCTAGGTTGACGCAGCCGCTACTGCAGACGGATCCGGCTTTGGATTCGCGACGGTCGCCTCTGTAGACCTAGTACGGAGACGGGGCGAGATTAACTGCCTCCGGTGCCCTCATCCATCCTGGCCACGAGCCCTGTCACACGGTGATACCTTGCATAGCCCAAGTCTCGGACTCCATCCATCAGAAGCAGTGCTGTCGCTTGCCTCTGAGCCCCGCGCTCCGCCTTTAGCCGCTGTCAAGGGCGGCCGGGACCGGTTTCTTAGTATCCACACGCCCCCGCCCGTCCTAGCTGGGGCGCTCCCAGCCCCTGGACCAGGGAGAGGCGGGGCCCCCTGCGGGGGAGGTCACGTGTAGGTCCTCTAACTCCTTCGCACTCCATAACAATTCTGGAGTTCTAGCGCTGGGCAGAGCCAGTCTTCCTTTATATGTGGATGGACAAGCTGAATCCAGGTAAAAGGGGACGCAGATAAAGATTACGCGGCGTCCACGAAAATGAGGGTAGGAGCACCCAGGGGCGCCGACTCATAGACCGTGCGTGCCACGAGTGCTGTGTCTCTAGAACCGGGCGCCTCACTTTTCCAAACTGAGTTGCAGAGGGCGGACCGCAAGCCCCGACATCACCATTGGGGTCTTCCCAAGCAGGTCTTGGCAGCGTTTCTGCCTTGGACCCCAGCTCCTGTGTCAGATCTGCTCTTGGCACGCCCCTCCAATCCCGGGCATGCGTAGTAGGAGGCTCTGGGTTGGTCCTACCGGAGTAGGAAGTGCCGGGCGCGGACTGGGTCTCACGCCCCCCTCCGCAGGACGGACACAATGATTGCTCAGAGCACACGTCACTCTGGATAAACACGGCCTCTCATTGGGTGGATCGAAGTTCGGCTCCGCCCAACAGTGGAGTAAGGCGGGTGGGTGGTGTTGCAGAGTCGTCGATCCAGGGAGGTGGACGCTGAGGTCCGAGCCAAGAGGCCGGGAGGTGTCGCCGCAGCTCGGGGAAAGACTGGGAGTGAAACTATGTATAACCTTCCAAGTAAGTGACTTCTATGCAGCCCTTCTCGGATACCTCCCTCCCCTCGGGACAGCAGCGTCTCTCGGGGCCCAGACACGGGCGGGGTCCGGGAGCGAAAAAAGGGGGAGGGGCTCCCGGGCCGGCCGCTGCCGAGGCTTGGCGGGCTAGGACCCGCGTTTGGTGGCGGGGGACACCCTCGTGATCGGTGCCTTTCGGGTCCGATCCGCAGCCCGGCTCATCCTGCTGACTTGGGATGTGGGTGTGTAATGCGCCCTCCGACCCCGGCGGCCCCTGGACAGGGTCTGCAGGAAGCGTGAACTGGTCTCTCGGACCTGGGGGCAGTGGGCGGGGCCGTAGCTCGGGGTCAGGAGATCTTTAACGCTTGCGGGTCTTGTTGGGTGGGTGGAGGTGGGCACTAGGAGAGCGGGGAGCTCAGGAGTGTGGCCAGGGAGCTGTTGTCCCCGAATACTTGGGGTGGGGGAGGGAGGGGGACCTCGTGGGGACTCATTCTGCTGGATATAGGTTACTTCAGGAAACGTCTTAAGCACCAAGAGATGTTACTGGACTCTGGGTCTGTTAAGTTCTCGTGGAGAATAGAATAAAGTAGAGGCTCTCGAGCTGGCGGTGGCTGCAGGCGGCTCCTCCGTTGCTGCGGACTTGGCGCAGGGGACCGGCTGGTGAGGTCCGCGGTAGGCGGCGGGAGCAAGGATCAGGGTTTTCCTGGGAACGTGAGTCCGTGAGACTGGAAGGACTAGTAATGTTGCACACAAGCTGGGGTTTCCCAAGTGTGTGGTTTCATGGCAAGCGGCCCCCTGTTTTGGTTAAGTTTTGCACCTTTCCCCCAACCCCTATAGAGGAGAGTGCTGGAAAGATCTCCCCTGGGCTGGGCGAGAGTACAGCGGAGAAGACGCTTGCCTTGCCCCTCGCTGACCAGGGTTCAGTTCTTGGCATTTCATATGGTATCCTGAGCAGTGATGATCCCTTAGTGCAGAACCAGGAGGATGCAGACCTGAGCACAGAGCCAGGAGTAAGCCCTGAGCACTGCTGGGTGTGGCTGAGACTGCAGAATGGGGGAGGGGGAGGCTAGGGAGGCCAGAAGGAGGCCAAGGGGAAGACGTTGAGAGTTCACAGAGAGATCCTCTAGTAGGCTGGAGAGGAGGCTTTAAAGGAAGCGACAGCGGGCTTGTCCACCCAGGGTCCCTTCTTGGAGTGGATCCAGCAGGCGGTGCCTGAGCCTTTGGTTGGTGCAGGATGGGAGCAGGACCAGAACTCCCGGTTAGGGACCAGAGAGGTAGTGGGCAGGGCGCTTGCCTTGCACGTGGCCGACCCAGCTTCCATCTCCAGCACCCCATCTGGTCCCCTGAGTCCACAGGAGTGATTCCTGAGCACGATGGCAGTAGTAAGCCCTGGGTGTGGCCATCTCCCCCCCCATACTTCTAACTAGTGCAATACTTCTGGTGAGGCTCTGAGGTTGGGTGGACTTAATCTGGCCACAAACACCCGGGTGGTATCTCCCTGCAGACTTGTTATCTGCAACAACCCTTCTGTGGAAAAGGAAAGGGCAGTGTTGCCGGGAGAGCGAGTGTGCTGTTGGCCTGCAGTCAGGGCTCTGAATGGGTGTCCCGGACTCTGCCTAGTTCAGTTGCTGTGTCCTGTCGCGCCTGTGCCCTTTGTATCTATCAGAGTCTCCTGGTTTATGTTTCTTCTTTTCTGCTTTTTGGTTTTGGCACCACATCCAGCGGTGCTTGGGGACTCCTCCCCCCTGTGAACTCCGGCATTGCTCTCAGTGGTGTTTGGGAGATGGTGCTGTGCCAAGTTCAGAGTCTGCTTTTCCTGTTGAAAGTGTATGCACTAGCTTTCCCTTTTCTTTCTGAAATACCAGCTTTTAGAAACTTGAGTAACTTCCAAGACAAAGACAGTAACTTTGTCTTGGAGGAATAAAGGAATGGGACTAGGGGATTCAGACTTAAAGAATCCAGACCTGACTTACTCTGAGGTTGCCTCTGCAGCTGAAAGACACTGACAAGTGGCCCAGATGGCTCGTGACCTGTCCAGGACCGCAGCTGGACAGTGGGTACTGGTGATTGTTCGCAGCCCTGGGAGCAGGGACATTGAGTGGTGACTGAGACGTGACCACGGTCACGTGTGCTTCCTGCCCCCCCCCGCCCTCCACACCCCTTCACCTTTCCCTCTTGCTGGTTCTCCACATTCCAGCTGTCATGGTTTTGGCCAGCTCTGAGCACTCTCTTTGTTTAGGCTTTTTTTGTCAATCCTGCCTGCAGGGCAACTGCTTGGGCCTTCCTGCTTTATTGGATATGACAGTATCCACTTTAATACATGGTGGATGGTATCCGCCATGGCAGTATTCAGCTCCTTTGAGAAATGCTCCCTGCCTTTGAGTTTGCATCTCTGACAACCCCTTTTCTTTTGTTCAAGTGAAAGAACAGTGAAGTGCATGGCTGCAGGCTGGGTGCCTTGCCGAGGAACTTTGAGACAGATATAGACAGGAGTCCATTGATGCTCCAGGAGGGACATCAGTGACTAGAATACTGTTCGTTACATCATTGAATAGGAGAGGAACAGGAAGTTCTTTAACCTTTTATGAATTCTGAATTAAATCAGCTGGAGACCACTTGCTCATGTGGTCATAAACGGACAGCTCAGGGGCGTTTGGTCTGGGTCCTGGGAAGGCAGGGACAGCAGCAGGGGGTTTGGCTGGAAGGCGTTTCTGGGCAGCATGACCTTCGTTGTGATGGAATCTGCTGGGCCTGGCTGTGTGCTTCCATCAGAGGGCCCCTGCCCAGACAGTCTCATCTGGTTGGCAGGCGACAGTTGAAAACCACAAACGCCTGAAATGCCCAGGGCTGGTGCAAGGCCTTGCCTGGCTGTCCTATTAATGCAGTGACCATAGAAAACTCCTTTAGGGGTTGGCATCTTTAATTCAGTGCTGGGGACCACGCTCCAACACCATAAATCTCTGGTACCAGGGCAGATTTATTTTATTTTATTTTTATTATTATTATTGTTGTTGTTGTTGTTGTTGTTGGTTTGGCGGCCACACCTGACTCTGCTCAGGGCTTACTTCTGGCTCTGCATTCAGGGATCACTTCTGGCAGGGCTTGGAGAACCATAATGGATGCTGGGAATTGGACCCAGGTCTGTCATATGCAAGGCAAATTCCCTACCCTCTGTACTGTCTCTCTTGCCCTCTTTCGCCCTTCTGCAGGTAGATTTTTTTAAAACAGAATTTTATAAGAGGATTGCCTTACATTTCTAGTTAGTTTATATTGCATGCTAAGTTAAAATGTGAAACCGTTTCTTATAATCAGAGTTGTTAGGGTATTCATTAATTTTGTTTTTATTGTCTGGGGACCCCTAGGTGGTGCTCAGGAGCTCTGGGGGCCCCACTTGTGACTCAGCCAATTGGGCCAGCGATTCAGTGTAAGAGCTCAAGGATACCATATTGCTTGGCCCCTGTGGTTCGGGCAATACTTCTGCTGGGGGGCTGGGGGCCTCGGCACCTGGCAGTATTTGGGATCATGAACATATGATGCCAGGACTAGAGCTCGGGTTGGTGCAGGCTATATCTCATGGTCCCCTAAATAATTTTTAAGCATTTGTCCCCATGTAAGAATTAAACTCTGGCTGGACCACGTAGCTTAGTGGTATAGTACTTGGCTTCCATGTGGTGGTAGAAAAAATTAATAACATTTAAAAATTAAGTGCAAGAGTTCAACTCTGGCTTTACGTTTATATGCAATTGTTTCATATTTTCACAACGGGACAAGAAGGCTTAAACATGGTGCTGGGCTGAGTATAGGGGTTAAGGTGATCCCCAACACCACATAGAGCCCCCAGTACTACTACAAGTGATCTGTGAACATAGAGCCCTGAGCACAATTGAGTATGCTTCCCCCCCAAAAAAAAGGTTCCATGCAGGATTCTTAGACTCTGTATCCATCTGGAGGTTGGTAACTAGGAGATAATGTTTAAGTGACTTGGAACTGAGTAAGGGCAAGCCCTTTCCCATCCTGTGCTTTCTGAGAGTCTCATGCAGTGATACAGTTCTTGCCTTTGACTTGTGTTTTCTGCAGTCTGATGTTTTGGGGGCCTCCAGAGCAGTGCTGGGGGGGCAATGCTATCGGTGCTCTGCAGGCCGGCCTTACTGGAGAGTGAACTGGTGAAGGCTCCACCCCAGAGCTGGGGGGAGATGCCTGCCCTTGGTGCCGCAGCTGTCTGACTGGCTGTTTGGGGCATTTCCTGAACTCTTTGAACCCAAAAGACTCTTGGGCTCTCTGTGCTCCAGGAACCTGTTCCTGTGTCCTCTGCCTCTGGCCCTGCAGGAGCTGCCATGTCCCTGTCCTTCCCTGCTTCTCTCTTCTGCCTCTGGGCATTACTGCTGTCCACAGTCTGGGTCTGTTCACTGGACTGTCTGGCATTCCTGGTGCCCCACCCGGCCAAGCTCTTAATACATCCTTTGAAACCTGGCTTCTCCCCTGCAGCTTGGGGAGGTGTTGGTTCACTGCCAGCATCTGAGTTTTGGAGGGAGGTGACTTCCGCAGCTGTGCTGGAGCGCCCAGGCCGCCAATATTTGGCTTGATAATGCAGGCCAGGCAGCTTGGGCCAGCATTCCCTGGCCGGGCAGTGTGGGGGCTGTACCCGGCTGTGCTTGGGGAGGCCTTGTGGTGCCCAGAATCCCCTCTGAGCTGAGGGAGCTGTTTTCTTGCTCACTCACTTTCCTTCCTTCCTTCCTTCCTTCCTTCCTTCCTTCCTTCCTTCCTTCCTTCCTTCCTTCCTTCCTTCCTTCCTTCCTTCCTTCCTTCCTTCCTTCCTTCCTTCCTTCCTTCCTTCCTTCCTTCCCCTCCTCCCTCCCTCCCTCCCTCCCTCCCTCCCTCCCTCCCTCCCTCCCTCCCTCCCTTCCTGTCTGTCTGTCTGTCTCCCTCCTTCCCTCCCTGTCTGTCTGTCTGTCTCCCTCCCTCCCGCCCTCCCTCCCCTCCCTCCCTCACTGTCTCCCTCCCGCGTCACACCCAGTGATGCTCAAGGGGTTGCTCCTGGCTCTGCACTCAGGAATTACTCCTGGCAGGGCTTGGGGACCATATGGAATCCTGGGGGATTGAACCTGGGTCGGCCATGTGCAAGGTAAACACCCTACCCACTCTACTATTGTTATGGCCCCCTTTCTCCTTCCTTCCTTCCTTCCTTCCTTCCTTCCTTCCTTCCTTCCTTCCTTCCTTCCTTCCTTCCTTCCTTCCTTCCTTCCTTCCTTCCTTCCTTCCTTCCTTCCTCTTTTAGGGTAACACTCGGCAATGCTCAGGGGTTACTCCTGGCTCTGCACTCAGGAATTGTACCTGGTGGTGCTTGGGGGACCATATGGGATGCTGAGGATCGAACCCAGGTCGGCTGCATGCAAGGCAAACACCCTACCCACTGTGCTGGCTCTGGCCCCTCTTCCTTTCCTTCTTTCTTTCCTCTCTCTATCCCCCTCCCTATCTCTCTCCTTCCTTCTATTCTAGCTGCAGTGACTGGTCAGTCACGCCACCTGCTTGGTAGTGGTGCCCGCATAACTCTTCTGATGCTCTCCCAGGGCAGCGGCGGGTGTTCCCCTTTAGTTGTAGTGACTGCACACTCCTGACTGTAGTGTGGCTGGAAGTCAGACGGGGAGCTTGCCAGGCTCCAGAGGCAGAGCTGCCAGGATTGAACCTGGTGTGTGCAGCAGCACCCTGTGGCCATGAGCTTGATCGGCTGGTGCCGTAAACTAGCGATCCCTGGGGCCTCCCTTCTTAGCTTTTGGCTGGTCAGTTTGAAGTCTGTTTCTTTTTTGCTTTAACCTCCCCACCCACTGCCTGCCAAGCATCTTTACTTTTGTGTACTTCCATATAGCACTATTTGTGTCAGGAACCAGGAGGAATTGTATTTTTTTTTGTGACTGTTCCAGCAAAATTTTATCACCTGTTGTTTTGATAGGGACTCATGAGATTTAACTGGACTCCAGTAATAATTGAATTTCATTATTCAAATACTTGCATTATTGCAGAGCTGTCTCTGGGTCCAAGGAAGGGATTGCACTGAGTCATTTTCATGCTCTCCCTTCTCCCTCAGAGGATGGGCAGGGAGCTCAGGGGCTTCCCTTCTGGCAGTCCCCAGGAGTGCCAGTAGCCAAGACAGCCCTGGCCAGACTGGATCCAGCGAACTTGTAGTGGGACCTGTGTGGCTGTCTGCCGTGGGAACTTGTCCTTTGGGAGAAGCGAGTGATGGCTTTTGACCAGCCGTGGCTCATGAAACAAACCCTAAACCAGGCATATTTATTTTATATATGACGGATGCAGGGTTAAAGAAATGGATATTTGGGGGGCCAGAGCGAGAGTCCAGGTGGCGAGTGCTTGCCTTGCATATGGCCGCCCCTGGGGTTTGATTTATGTGATCCATGATCTTTGTGGGGAAAATCAAATTGAATATGGAAGATGTACATACAAAAGCATCTTGTGCTTAGATAACACTATGGTCATGAAGATGTCCAGTCTCTAGTTCATCAACATACCAACAGATTTTTTTTTAATTTGAGATCACTCCTAGTGGTGTTCAGGGTCCCCCAAGATGACACCATGCGTTGTGGGCAGGGGCAGGAGTGGGTGGGGCAGTGATTAGGAAAGAACTTAGGGCTTCTACCATTTGAACTATCTTTCTGGCCCCTCCCAATAAAACTTTTCATGAAATTGAATAGGTGACTAAAATCTAATTGCTGTTGTAAAGAATTAGGAATAGGCGCTAGTATACTGTGTCCGAGTGTAAAGAATTAGGAATAGGGGCTAGTATACTGTGTCGAGTGTAAAGAATTAGGAATAGCGGCTAGTATACTGTGTTGAGTATAAAGAATTAGGAATAGGGGCTAGTATACTGTGTCGAGTGTAAAGAATTAGGAATAGGGGCTAGTATACTGTGTCGAGTGTAAAGAATTAGGAATAGCGGCTAGTATACTGTGTTGAGTGTAAAGAATTAGGAATAGGGGCTAGTATACTGTGTCGAGTGTAAAGAATTAGGAATAGGGGCTAGTATAATGTGTTGAGTATAAAGAATTAGGAATAGGGGCTAGTATAATGTGTTGAGTATAAAGAATTAGGAATAGGGGCTAGTATACTGTGTTGAGTGTAAAGAATTAGGAATAGGGGCTAGTATACTGTGTTGAGTATAAAGAATTAGGAATAGGGGCTAGTATACTGTGTTGAGTGTAAAGAATTAGGAATAGGGGCTAGTATACTGTGTTGAGTGTAAAGAATTAGGAATAGCGGCTAGTATACTGTGTTGAGTGTAAAGAGTTAGGAATAGGGGCTAGTATACTGTGTTGAGTGTAAAGAGTTAGGAATAGGGGCTAGTATACTGTGTTGAGTGTAAAGAGTTAGGAATAGGGGCTAGTATACTGTGTTGAGTGTAAAGAGTTAGGAATAGGGGCTAGTATACTGTGTTGAGTGCTTGCCTTGCATGTGGCCAACCTGGGTTCAGTCAAGCCCCACCAGCAGGAATTCCTGAGCTGAATCCGGGAGTAAGCCTTGAGCATTGTTGGGAGTAGCCCAAAAAACAAACAAAAATCAAAACAAGAATCAGGAATAACCAGATGCTTTGGGATAACATGGTAGAAAGGCCTTCGTGTTTGAGACATCAAAGCTTAGATGGCTCATGTGAAATTATTTGATCTACACATGAAAAGTATAAAATATATTATTAGTGATTAGAATTTTTTATCACACATTAAAGTATTTGTTTTTGGGTGGTGGAGGTGCAGCACCTTTGTACATCAAAAACAAACATTAACAGTGTTGTAATGTAACCTCAACTACAGTGAAAAATGTTAATTATGAGTATTAAAATTTACTTCATTTGTTTTATTTTAAAAATATATATTTTTTTGCCTTTTTTGTGTCATACCTGGTGATGCTCAGAGGTTACTCCTGCCTCTGCACTCAGGACTTACTCCTGGTGATGTTCAGGGGCCTATATGAGATGCTGGGGATCGAACCCAAGTTGGCACTCTGCAAGGCAAATTACCATCTCTGCTGTACTAATACTCTGGTCCCTGTTTTTCAAGTTTTTAATTAATTGATGTGTTTGGTTAAATATTGTTTTTTTGGGCCACATTTGGTAGTGCTCAGGGCTAACTCCTGGCTCTCTGCTCAGGGATCACTCTGGCAGGGGATCACATGAGGTGCTGGGGATTAAACCCAGGTCAACTTTGTGCAAGACAAAGTGCCCCTACCCCCTATTGCTCTGGCCCCCTGCTTTTTTTTGTTTGTTTTAATGTGACAGAAAACTTTAAATTACATAAAGCATATTTAAATACCTTTATCAATTGGGAGCGCATATCTAGGCCAGTAAATGGCCTAGTTCTAAAAATATGTGGGAGCTGGAGCCATAGCCCAGTGGGTAGGGCGTTTGCCTTGCACATAGCCGGTCCATGCCGGCCCGAGTTTGATCCCCGGCTTCCCATATGGTCCCCCAAGCACCAGGGAGTAATTCCCGAGTGCAGAGCCAGGAGAAACCCCTGAGCATTGCCAGGTGTGACCCCAAAAAAAAAAAAACAAACCTGCACATTTGAGTTTAAAAAATATGTGGGAGCTTGTTGGATGAGAGCAGCAGCAGTATTAGCCAGAGTGAAAGGGGTTGAAGTTTCAAAAATGACAATGAGCTGACATTTGTGTCTGCCATGTAAGCCCCTCCGTGTCCCAAAGTCCTTGGGAGTTAATTGGGGATAGGTGAAATCTTGTAATTGGGGTTTTCATCGCGAAAGTGCCCTTGTCAGAGGGAAAGCTCTCTCTCCACCCTACAGCAGGCACACAACGTCTGCGCCCCGGCTGTCGCCCTCCTCCACAGCCAGCTCTGCACACACCTTCACTGTGAACTTCCTGTGGACTCTGGCATTTCAGCCCAGGCAGACTAAAATGTTTATCATAAGGAAAAATAAAATTAGATAACCCAGTTTATAATAGATAACATGCGAGAACCTAAAAATCATAGACTTAAAGATTCTTAGAAATTATAGAGTGTTTTGATGGCTGTGAAGTTGGAAGGATGTCCCCAGTTGAAGCACTGTGTGCAGGGCCGCCCAGAGGTTGGCATCGTTCTGCACTTTCTGAGATCTGAGAAACTTCGCCAGTGAGACACAACCACAGGTTCAACTACATTAAAACCAGATGCCGGGGCTGGAGAGAGTGCAGCAGGTAGGGCACTTGCCTCGCATGCACTCGGACCTGATTCCATCCCCAACACCCCAGATAGTCCCCTGTGCCCCGCCAGGGAATGACCCCTGAGCTCAGAACCAGGAATCATAGACTTAAAGACCCTAAGCACCCTAATCATAGACCCTAAGCACTGCCAGGTATTGCCCAAAAAAAAAAACAAAACTCAGATACTTCCATTTCTCCAAATAAAACAAAAAAGCAAACAATCCCCCAAAAAAAAAAACACACCATGTGGAAAAAACTGAAAACGACAAGTCCTACAGATTGGAAGAAGATATTTGAAA
The DNA here is from genome assembly GCA_021461705.1 of Cryptotis parvus. Lineage (NCBI taxonomy): Eukaryota > Metazoa > Chordata > Mammalia > Eulipotyphla > Soricidae > Cryptotis > Cryptotis parvus. The sequence continues at coordinate 140,959 of JAJIBD010008086.1, forward strand.
CATCCTACAGTGTCCATATACCAGAAAATCAGAATAAACTACCAGAGGCCCGGCAATCCCTGTACTCAGGAATTACTCCTGGCGGTGCTTGGGGGCTGTATGGGATGCCAGGGGACCGAACTCGGGTCATGCCCGCCACGAAGGCAAGGCAAACGCCCTCCCCGCTGTGCTATCACTCCAGCCCTGGGCCGGCAATCCTTGAGAGGAGTGGGCAGAGCCAAATGTAGCTATGGAATGTAAGGAAATGATTCCATCGGTCAGAGAAATGAACAGTGAGGGGCTGTTTCTTACTCGCAGCTGCAGAAGTCAGTCAGATGAGACCGGGAAGTGTTGGCCAGGAAGCTTTGGCAGGGTTTGAGGACGAAATGTGAGGATGAGGGGCGCGCCCACGCGTTTCTGAGGTGGGGGGGTGAAGGCGGTCCAGCGCTGTCGGCGTCTGCCAGCGCACAGATGGACACGGCCTGCCGTGCCTCTCTCCCGGCCAGTCCTCACGTTGTGCTCCAAGTACATGCTGTAATGCTGCAAACGTGTCAGCAGCTTCAGTGTGGGTTACCCGGTCAGCTGGGACACATTCCCTTAAAGGAACGGCACACGGCCCAGCTGGGGGCCTAACTGGGGCGCGCCGCAGCGTAGGCGGACCAGAAAATGTTATGTGGATGGAAGGAGGCACTTTCAGACACTTCCAGGGAAGGGGATAGAAGGATTCAGATAGCCGGTCCCGAGTCCTGGAAGGGAAGGAGAAACTGCCGGGAGGGAGGCGGCCGGTGGGGTTTGCAGTTACTCTTCTGAATGATCCTATCTTGTGGGGGGTGAGGCTTGAACTCTGGACGTCTCACGGAGAGGCCTGTGCTGTGCTGCTGAACTGAATATTCTGAACATTCCAAACCCGAACGCTGAATATTCCCAGCCCCTTATTTTATTTATTTATTTATTTTTTGATATTTTAGTAAAGGCTTTATTACCTTATTTTATTTTAGACATTATTTTATGTCTCAAACTCTGAGGCAGAGGTACGGTAAAATGGCAAGATTTGGCAATTCTCGGTGGTAGGTTTGCATTAATCTTCTGTAATATGAGTATCTTTAAAATGTTCTAATAATTTAGGCCAAATAGGATAGCCCCCCTCCCCCAAATAGCAATTTTTTACTTCTGTACAGACTTGGAGTTTAACAGGATTTTTTTTTCAGAACATAATTTATTCACTTAATTAAAAAAGTAAAAAGAAAAGGCATCTTGAGGCTGGAGAGACAGCTCAGAGAGCAGGACTTTTCCCTCGTACGTGGCTGATGTGAAGGTGATCCCTGGCCCCGCCTCCCCTCCCGTATGTTTCCCTGAGCGCCTCCCTCCAGGAGTGATCCCTGAGCACCATGGGGTATGGACCACCTTCCTCAACTCGCAAAAACATCTCGAATTGGTGGGTTATTGTTGATATTTCCTGATGGAGTGCTTAGTCTAGGGTAGAAAATACACGGCAAGGATGCTGCTTGTAGAACCTGACCCGCCCG